>JAQQSK010014175.1:0-11219 GCA_028658325.1 Potorous gilbertii | reverse complement strand
AACTACCCAGATACTGAAAAGTTTCAAGAGTTACAAATATTGTCTTTCCATGTAGGAATGTAAAGAGTTCAACTTTAGTAAGTCCCTTATGGCTTCTCTTTTCTGTTTACCTTTTCATGGTTCTCCTCATTCTTGTGTTTGAAAATCAAATTTTCTTTTCAGCTCGGGTCTTTTCATCAAGAATGCTTGAAAATCCTCTATTTCATTGAAAGACAAGTTTTTCCCCTGAAGTATTATGCTCAGTTTTGCTGAGTAGGTGATTCTTGGTTTTAGTCCTAGTTCCTTTGACTTCTGGAATATCCTATTCCATGCCCTTCGATCCCTCAGTTCCCTCAGGGTGTTTATGTGGAGATCTTCAACAATGGAACAGAGCTCCTGCCTGCTTTGGGAGGCCCTGTCCACTGCTGTCTCTGCTGCTGCCTCCTGAGGAGGCCTGAGTTATGGGGACACCCTGGTCCCCTCTTGGCCAGCCCAGAAGGCTGTCTCACTGACCTGTAGTGCCTGTGGGTGCAGGGACCTTCGTGGCCACCAGAGATTCCATCCCTGAAGCCTGCTCAGATCTGTTGCTCTTGGTGCCACACGGCCAAGGCAGGGCTGGGCTCCACGCTGGGTCCTGTGCTCGATGGACCTTTGGTGTCAGTTTTTCAGGGCTCTCTGGAACAGAAATCTCCTCCACTCTGTTGTTGTGTGGCTTCCACTGCTCCAGAATTTGTTGGGAGTTCCTCTGCACAGGTTTATGGTCTGTGGATTCTTAGGTAGCATATGTGAATATTTCTACTCTGCCATCTTGGCTCCAACCCCCTCACCAAGTTTGTAAATCACTTTATTTTTATAACTGCCAGGAATATATGCCAGGAAATTATTAACAAAAAGAAAGTCTCTATACATATCAAAACATATGCAGAAAAACAACAAATCCTTCACATATATGCATGTATGTGTGTATATATACATATATATGCACACACACATAAATTGCTCTATTTGTAAGACATATGTATATATCTATATATAGATATATCTATATCTATATATAGATATATCTATAGATATATCTATATATATCTACACTTATGTATCTATATTCCTATATTGATTTAAATGTGCACATAGCTATATGTAAGTATACATGTGTGTGTGCATAAAATTATGTCCTTTTGATCTGGATGACAAGTTCCCAAATTCATATGTACATTATTGTCACAGAAAACATCATATATGTGATAGTGCCTGTAGGAACTATCCAGCGGAAGATGATGAAATAAAATAGGAACAGACATAAAGATTTCACACAGTCAGTTATCAACCACATACATAAGCAAAAGTACAAATAAATTAGTTCACCAAATTGAGAGAGCTTCAGGGAGTACAGACAGTAATGGAAAGAATGCAGTATTTGGGGTCCAAAACCCAGGGTTCAATCCTCTCTCTGTATTTTCCTTCTTGTGTGAGCCAGTAGGAACAAGCATCTCTAGACTTCTGCTTCCTCATCTGTACAATAAAGGAATTGCTCTTTGTAATATTTAAGATTCCTTTGAACACTACATATGTAAACTGCCATAGTGACAATCACATTGCAAGCAAAATTAGTGGAGGTTATGATTTCAAGTAGAAATTACTTTAAGTTTCATTTTAGGAGTTGCACATTTGCCTTTTCCTTTTTGTTTGTTTGTTTTGTTTATGTTTTGAATAGAAAAATAGAAAACAAACTACACAATATCAATGAAATCCAGTTTTTCATGAGGAACTGTTTCCTTTTTTTGTGAATTATCATTTCCTTCCAAATTTTAGCCTTATCTCCTTATTCAAGTATTTAGGAGATACCAAAAGTATCTAGCTGCAAAACATAAATGGATTAAGAGAATATAATTTAGATGGCAGAGTGAGAGCAACTACTCACCGAAGCTCTTAGACAAACTCCCTCTAGAAAGAGAAACTGATCAAATTGTGGAGGTGCAGAATCCAATAGGAGACAGACTGTGGCAGATTCAAGGCCAGGACAGACTGGAAAGTCGATGGGAAAGATCTGTTCCACAGGGGTGGAGGAACATAGAGCTACAGCACAGGGAGTCCCTGCCCAGGGTCAAGTAGGAAAGCCCCAGGACAGTCTGAGGAAGCAGCAGTACAGGGGCATAGTAGCTCAGGTTGAGAGTCAAGCAGAGCAAACTGAGTGAGAGATGTGGAAGTAGCCCCAGGTATGAGTAGCACTGTGACTGAGACTTTCAGCCCGCATGTTGAACGTCTGTAAGTCACCTACTTGTACTCATGGGGGCCAAAATGGCAGAGTGATAAGTAAATGCTCTCTCCTTTCCCCTTGTTGACCTTAAAATAACCATAAAATATTTCCCTAGGAAATCCTGGATCAGTGGATTCAACAGAAGGGACAAACAGTCTCATAGCACCTGAGGTTGGGAAAATCACTAAGGTATATTCCTCTTACTGTGACAGAACTGTCTTAGACAACCTCACCTCAACGAACCCTTGTGGAGAGGAGCTCCAGGGATGTGGAGCACAGGCCTGCTTCAGTGTTCTATGGGGAAGGTGAAGACAATAGAACAGCCTGGATCACCAAACACTGAGCTTGTCTTTGATCTTGCTAAGTTGAGGAGATCTCCAGGGACCAGACCACCCATTGCCCACACTAAAAATGCTAGCTCCAGTGCTATTCTGGGGAAACACAAACAGAATTCACCTTTGCTTTGTCACACCAGCCAGCTTACCACCAGGTTCTTTAGCTTCTATCTGAAAGAATCAGAGGCCACAAGACACAAAGCCTCACCATCATGAGCAAGAAGCAAAGGAGGAAGCAAAAGACCATAGCATCTTTCTATGGGGACAAGAACCAGAACATGATTACCAAAGAGGTCAGTATTGAGACTGTAATCCCATCTGAAACTTCAGAATGAACTATGAACTGCTTGCATGCACAAAGAGCACACTTGGAACAGTTTAAGAAGGAAATAGAATAAAAAAATGGGAAATGATTTTAAAAGTATGAAAAAAAGAATTCACTGAAGAGGACAGCTCTTTCAAAAGGATAATTGAACAAATGGAAAAGGAAGAACAAAACCTAACTAGGAAAATTGGAAAAATGGTAAAGGAAGTACAAAAACTAACTGGAGAAAATAATTCCTTGTAAGGATTAATTGCACAGATGGAAAAGGGGTGCAAAAGTTAACTGAAGAAAACAATTTGGTGTAAATTAAAATTGGAAAAGTAGAAGTTAATGCCTCTATGAGACATCAAGAATCAGTCAAACAAAATCTAAAGAATGAAAAGATAGAAGAAAATGTAAAACACCTAACTGGAAAAACAACTAACCTGAGAAATAGATACAGGAGAGAAAATTCAAGAATTATTGGCCTTCTAGAAAGCCATGGAGAAAAAAAGTTTCGATAGTATCTTTCAGGAAATCATCAAGGAAACTGCCCAGAAATGCTTGATTCAGAGGGCAAGATAGTCATCAAAAGAATCCATCATTCACCTCCTAAAAGGGATCCCAAATTAAAAACACAAAGAAACATTGTTGCCACATTCCAGAACTATCAACCAAAGGAGAAAATACTGCAGGCAGCTAGAAAGAAACCATTCAAATATCAAGGAGCTACAGTTAGGATCACACAGGACCTTGCCGCTTCTATATTAAAAGATCAAAGGAATTAGAATATGATATTCTCTAAGGCAAAAGAGCTGGGATTACAACCAAGGATCAATTACCCAGCATAATATTTCAGGCAAAGAGATGGATATTCAATGAAGTAAGGGATTTCCAGAATTTTCTGAATAAAAGGCCAAAACTCAATTGACAGTTCAATCTTCAAATTCAGGTCTCAAGAGAGGAATAAAAAAGGTAAACGGGGAAAAAGAAAATTGATTATTCAATTTGGGCAAACTTTTTACCTCTGTATAAGTGAAGATGATACTTGCTAATCTTGAGAATTGCATATCTATTATGAAATAAAAATGGGATATGCAAAGATAGAGGGAGCAGGTATAAAGCAAATTTTGTGATGAGAAAAATGTGAATTAATCATGAGAAAGAATTGTAACAGAAGATGTGAAAAGGAGGAAACAGAAAATGGTAAATTGCATCACAGGAAGAAGTACCAAATTACATTACAGTAGAGGGAAAGAGGGGAGGGAGATGAGCAATGTCTGAGAAGTGCTCTTATCTGATTTGGTTTAAGGAGGGAACAACAAACTTCATTAAGTATATAAATCTGACAAGGTCTATAGGCAATAGGAGGGGAAGGGGGAAATAAAGGTGAGGGGAGGCTAAAAGGGAAGGAAAAAGTAGTAAGGAAAAAGGGCAGTAAAAAGGAGGGGAGCTGGAAGAAGGAAGGGAAGACCACAGAAAGTGGTGCTCAAAAATTAAAACTATTGTGGGGGAAGGGAGAAGGGAAAACTAAAAGCATAAATGGTGGGAAATAGGATGGATGGAAAGACACACACAGTCATCATAACTGTGAATGTAAATGGGAAAAATTCTTCCATAAAGGGTAGATTGCAGAATGGATTAGAAGCCATAATCCAACAATATTTTGTTTACAAGAAACACATTTGAAATGGGGGGATATACACAAGGTGAAGGTAAAAGGTTGGAGCCTAATATACTGTGCTTCAGCTGATGTAAGAAAAGCAGGGGTAGCAATCCTAATCTCAGAGAAATCAAATGCAGAAATAGATGTAATCCAAAGAGATAAGAAAGGAAACTATATCCTGCTAAAAGATACCATAGAAAATGAAGCAATATGATCACTAAACATATGTGCTCCAAGTGGTGTATCATACAGATACTTAGATGAGAAGTAGAGGGAGTTCCAGGAAGAAACAGACAGCAAAACTATACTATTGGGGGACCTCAACCTACCCCTCTCTGAACCTGATAAATCTACCCTTAAAATAAACAAGAAAGAAATTAGGAAAGTGAATAAAAATCTGGATAAGGTAGATATGATACATGTCTGGAGAAAATTCAATGGGAATAGAAAGGAATATACCTTTTTCTCAGCAGTACATGGCACATATAAAAAAAAATTGAACATGTACAAGGGCATAAACTCTCACAATCCAGTGCAGAAAGGCAGAGATAATCACTGCATCCTCCTTAGATCATAATGCAATAGAAATTATATGTAATAAAATGCCATGGAAAGATAAATCAAAAATCAGTTGGAAACTAAATAATCTAGTACTAAAGAAGGAGTGAATTAAACAGCAAATCATAGAAATAATCAACAACTTCATTCAAGAAAATGACAATAATGAGACAACCTACCAAATCTTATGGGATACTGCAAAATCCGATCTTAGAGGAAGCCTTATATATTTGAATGGCTACATGAATAAAACAGAGAAAGAGGAGAATAATGGGCATGCACCTTAGAAAAAAACTTGAAAAAAAACAAATTGAAAATCCCCAAGTAAATACCAAATTAGAAATACTGAAAACCAAAGGAGAGGTTAATAAAATTGAAATTAAGAAAACTTTGTTGAACTAATAAATGCTTTTTATGTGAAAAAATCAATAATATTGATAAAGCTTTAGTCAATTTGATTTAAAAAAAGAAAGAAGAAAATCTAATTTTCAATATCAAAAATGAAAGGAATCAGTTCACTTCCAATGAGGAGAAAATTAAAACAATAATTAGAAATTATTTTGCCCAACTATATGCCCCCAAATTTGAAAATCTTAATGACATGGATGATTATTTTAAAAAAATACAAATTGCCCAGATTAACAAAAGAAGAAATTGAATACTTAAACAACCCCATCTCAGAAAAGGAAATTGAATAAGCTATCAATGTACTCCCTAGGAAAAAATCTCCAGGGCTGGATGAATTTTAAATTAATTCTATCAAACCTTTAAAGAACAGTTAAATCCAATATTATGTAGACTATTTGGGAAAATTGGTGAAGAAGGAATTCTACCAAATTCTTTTTATGGTACAAACATGATTTTGATACCTAAACCAAGGAGAGACAAAACAGAGAAAGAAAAGTATAGTCCAATTTCTCTAGTGACTATAGATGGTAAAATTTTAAATAAGATATCAGCAAAAAGAATATTGCAGCTTATCATGAGAATATTATATTATGATCAGGTAGGATTCATACAGGGAATGCAGGGTTGGTTCAATATTAGGAAAACTATTAGCATTTTTGATCATATCAAGAACAAACCAATTAGAAACCACATTATTACCTCATTAAATGCAGAAAAAACTTTTGACAAAATACAATACCCATTCCTATTAAAAACCCTGGAGAGCATACTCATGAAAGCAACTTTTCATAAAATAATAAAGTGTATCTACCTAAAACCTTCAGCAAATATTATATGAAATGGAGATAAGTTAGATGCATTTTGGATAAGATCTGTGGTGAAAAAGGGACATCAATTATCACCACTATTATTGAAAACTAGAAATGTTAGCTGTAGCAGTTACAGAAGATAAAGAAAATGAAGGAATTAGAATAGGCAAAGAAGAAACTAAGTTATCACTCTTTGCAGATGACATGAAGATGTACTTAGAGCATCCCAAAGATTGAAAGTATTTCTTGAAATAATAAACAACTTTAGCAAAGTTGCAGGTTACAAAATAAACCCACACAAATCTTTTGCATTTCTATATATGACTTACAAAGCCTAAAAGCAAGAAATAGAAAGAGAAATCCCATTTAAACATAGAGTAGACACTATAAAATATATAGGAGTTTACCTGCAAAAATAAATCCAGGGACTATATGAATACAACTAAAAGTCACTTCACACAAATAAGGCAGATCTAAGTAAGTGGAAAAACATCATTTTCTCATGGATGGACTGAGTCAATATAATAAAAATAATAATTCTACCTAAATTAATTTGCTTATTTAGTGCTATACCAATCAAATTATCTGATAATTATTTTCTAAAGCTGGAAAAAAATAATTTTCATCTTGAAGAACAACATGTCCAGAATAGCAAAGGAAATAATAAAAAGTAATGCTAGGGAAGGTGACCTAGCCCTACAAGATCTCGAAATGTATTACAAAGCAGCAATTATCCAAACCACTTTGGTTAGGATAAGAAACAGAAGGGCAGGCAAGCAGAATATGCTAGATACTTAGGACACAGTAGGTAACAAATACAGCAATCTACTGTTTTATAAACCCAAGGACCTTAGATTCCAGGATAAGCATTCAATATTTGACAAAAATTGCTGGGAAAACTGTATAAAAGTGTGGCGGAAACTAGTCATAGACCAGTGTCTGACACCATAGACAAGAATAAAGTCCAAATGGATACATGATCTAGGTATAAAGACTGATACTGTAAGCAAATTAGCAGAGCAAGGAATAATGTATTTCTCGGATTTATGGGGAAGGGAAGATTTTTTGACTAAAGAGATAGAAAACATTATGAAGTGCAAAATGGATAATTTTGATTACATTAAACAGAAAAGTTTTTGTACAACCAAATCCAATGCAAAAAAGATTAGGAGAGAAGCAGAAAACTGGGAAAGAATTTTTGCAGCTAGTGTCTGTGATGAAGGCTTCATTTCTGAAATATATAGAGAACTGAGTCAAATGTTCAAGAATAGACATCATTCCTCAATTGATAAATGGTCAAAGGATATGACCAGGCAGTTTTCAGAGGAAGAAATTAAGATATCTATAGTCATATGAAAAAATGCTCTAACTCACTATTGATTAGAGAGATGCAAATCAAAGCAACTCTAAGATACCACATCACATATGTCACATTGGCTAACATGACAGAACAAAAAGATGACAAATGTTGGAGAATATGTGGGAGAGTTGGAACACTAATTCATTGTTAATAGAGCTATGAGTTGATTCAAACATTTTGGAGAGGAATTTGAAACTATGTCCAAATGGCTACAAAAATGTACACACCCTTTGACTCAGCAATATTGCTTCCAGGACTGTATCCTTAAAAGATCATAAAAATGTAAAGGAGTCCCCCATGTACAAAAATATTTATAGCAGTACTCTTCGTGGTGGCTAAAAATTGGAAATCAAGGGGATGCCCATGAATTGGGGAATGACTGAATAAATTATGGTGTATGAATGTAATGGAATATTATTGCTCTATAAAAATGATGAACAGGAAGACTTCAGAGAGGCCTGGAAAGACTTATATGATCTGATGCTGAGTGAAAGGAGCAGAACCAGGAGAACTTTGTATACAGCAACAATCACAGTGTACAAGGACATTTTCTTGGAGACTTAGAACTTCATTGCAATGCAAGGACTTAAAAAATTCCCAGTGGTCTTTTAAGGAAAAATGTCTTCTACATGCAGAGAAAGTACTAGGGAATTCAGTCACAGATTGTAGCAGATGATTTTCTTTCTATTACATTTTGCTTTGCTAGATGATTTCTCCCATTCATTTTAATGCTTCTATCCTACATGATTAAGGTGAAAATGTTTTAATAAGAATGTATGTGTAGAATCTATATAAAATTTCATCTTGTCTCAGGGAGGGAAGTGAAGGGAGGGAAAGAAAAAATCTAGTTTGAAAGGTAGTGATTGTGGAAGACTGAAAATGAATAAATAAAAAAAGAAAAAGAAAATATAATTTAACAGCAATTAATTGATTATTAGATAATCAGTAAAGCCTTGTATTGTCTCTATATAAGTAGATGGGGTAAGTGGTTGCAATTCCATTTTGAAATTTGTCAAAAAACTTGCAAGTCTAATATCCTATAATCCACCATATCACCAGTTTGAACACCAGTATGTATTTTGCCAAGCCTGGAGACAATGTGACTGGAGCTGCCCTATTTTCTCTCATCTTTTTTGACTTTTTGGGTTTCTTTTTATTTCAATTCCAGAGATCTTCACAGGCTGATATCTTTCTGTTACTTTGTCTCATTGATTCTTCCTCTCTTTCCGCATCACTACCTAATCTTGCCCAGGGAGGATAGAGAGCTTGAAATAATACAGTTATGTAAGTACTCCCTGGTTACCTGGCCTACTCATTCTGATGTGAATTAAAATGACATTTAAAACGGCTGACTATTCAAAGTACTCAGAACATTTTGGAACTGGCAAAAAATAACAATAATATTGATGATGACGTAAAATGTAGGTTTTGAGGTTGTAGACAAAGAATTCTTAGATATTTAAACAAAGTTACAAATTAATTAAATACCTATGGCTTTTGCTGCTTTTTCCTCTACTCCTCTCATTGAACCAATTAAAAAGTTTTAGAGATAATAGGTAAGAAGTGATGCTGGCTTTTAATTCACAAAATTCATCTTTTCTGACATAGTATTTATCTTTGTAGAGGGGAAAAATGAGTGAGAAATGTGATGATCAATTTCAAAAACCAGGAGGGTATGACCCTGCCATTACCACCTGATTTTGTTAGGTTTAAGGTTTTCTTTAGAAGTTAGACCAAGTACTTTGGAAGTAATTCTCTATTAAAAACACACAGGAAGGTTAAGAATATTAGGCATGATCAGAATACTATTTGTTCACTTATAAAGTCTCATTCTACATTAGGAAGAATTTCATTTCTTTTAATACCCTTCTTTTTCCCCTTCCCTCTTCTCACTATCCTTCCTACTGACTTTCTCAGTTGAGCTCAGGTCGAATCTTCACAAATTCTTCTCTGCATGTTGGTACCCACATACATTTCCTCTGTTCTGAACTGCCGCAACATTTTCTGGATTCATTGTCACTTAACCATTTGTAATTTCACACTAAAAACTTTGTCTCTACAACATCACTAGTTCCTATGCCTGGATCAGGTGGTCAGAAGAAGAGGGAACTATTTCATTTATTTTGTATGGCTCTTATATTCCCTAGGACAAAGCTATGGAATCAATTAATTAAAGGAAAAGAAACCAAGCATTTCTTAAACATCTACCATGCTACAGGCAGGTACTACACTACGAGTTGGAAATACCAAAATATAAATGAAAAATTCTTAGCCTTCAAGGAGCTCACCTTCTGTGGGAAAAATATCATGTGAGCATAAAAGTTTTTAAAAATGGCAAAACATTTTTTTAAATTTAGGGGAGATTTGTGGAAGAGAAAAGTCTCTAACAGCAGAGCAGACCAGTAAAAATCCATTTAAATGGTAGTACTAGACCTGAACATTGAAAGGACCTAATAATTCTAAGTAGGGTGAAATTGAAAAAGAACTAAATTGCAAGGAAGTGGGGAAGGAAAAGTGTCTTGCAACAATGGAGATTATATATGGAACATTGTGTGTGATTGAAGCAAAAAGAAAAAAAATGTTAGGTTGGTTTGATTGAAGGGAGTTTGGAGTGTTATAGAACAGAGGAAGCATGTGATGAATATTACTGTTGTTGTTCCTCATTTGTTTTCTTAGAGAACCAATGACTCCATGGAGCAATATCTTGACTTGCACATTAATTGGACTTAAGTGAGGCCGTGTTGAATAGTCATCAGTCTCCTGTGTTTCAGAGTCATCAAAATCCAGTGGCAAGAAAAAAATCAGGGTAAGTAGTAATGACTGAGAAGCAGCTGATGAACTTGATGTCTTGGATATCAGTCTACCCAAGCGCCAAGAACTCCATAGGGTTTGTTTTCCCTGCCTTCATAGCTTTTGGAACAAACTGTTGTTATCCACCAATTCCATGGAGTCAGCAGAGGAGGGAGTCTTCACATTCTTGGGGTATACATTCTTCTAATTCACTGACCTGTTTGAGGACTGTTTGTTATCCCCCATCTGCTTTAGTCCGTCTGATAAGACGGTTTCATCAGGATGCACCTGCTGCACATACTACAGCTCCTTGAAGTCACAGGTGAGAGTTGAATAAAACATAAACACCAAAGGTAAATGAGCAGTTCTGAAAAGGGCATGGAAAACCCTCATATCAGAGGTAATAAGTCCTCCTGTAACAACCCATACATGTTAAAGAGGGTTTTAAATGCTAAACAAAAGAGTTTATATTTAATCCTGGAGGTAGTAGGGTGTAATTGGAGATTTTACAATTAGATCAGATCATGGTTAGAACTTTTCTTTTTCTTTTTTTTTGAGTGACTTTCTTTTTTTAAATCAAATAAATTTACTTATTTAACTTTTTACATTCATTTTCACAAAATTTAGGGTTCCAAATTTTCTCCCCATTTGTCCCCTCCACCCACCCCAAAACACTGAGCATTCTAATTACCCTTATCACCAATCTGTCCTCTCTTCTATCATCCCTCCCTTCCCTTGTCCCCATCTTCTCTT
>JAQQSK010014174.1:0-11219 GCA_028658325.1 Potorous gilbertii | reverse complement strand
CATGTACAATGTTCTCCTGGTTCTGCTCACTTCACTCAGCATCAGTTCATGTTGTCTTTCCAAATTTTTCTGAAATTCTCCTATTCATCATTTCTTTTTTTCAAGCCAAAATAATAGTTTATTATTTCAGCATTGAGCAACATCTCAGTCATCAAAAATAAAATTCTAACACTGAAATGAAGAAAGACTTCTCTACAGCATAAGTAGGTAGGTTGCATCCAGAGCCCCCTTAGGGCACCACAGGTGGGAAGGATAGTGATTATTCATTCATCCAATAAATTAAGAAGCACAGAATTCAGGGGGCCAACTGCTCATTTCTGGGCTGGCATAAGGTCATCAATGGACTGGCCCTGCTCCAAATGCTTCTCCATCTCAATGAGCAGCTTCACACCATCCACCACCATCTGCACCAACTCCATTTCTGAGAAGTCCAGTGGTCAGCACTCGAGATGTCAAAGACACAATCCACAGCTGCTGTGTCCACACCCCCTGTTCCCCTCTTCTGCTCTCAGTTTCTTGAGAACCTCATCAAACTTCTCATGCTTGCTCAGGTGGGGAAGTTTGATGTGGACGCCTGCATGTAGGCCTGAGCCCAGGTTGGAGGGGCATGTCAGGATGTAGCCCAGGTGAGGATTTCACATGAACTCGTAGTTCTTAGTCTTAAAAAAGGTTTCAGTCTGGGTAAGCCCTGTGCAGAAGTGTGACCACCTCCTTCATGTTACCTCCCGTCTGCATGGAGATGACTGTCAGGTGATCTTCTTCATTGATCCACACCAGAAAGGTCTTGTTGTCATTGTGCCAAATGCCCCTTCCAATTGGGCCAGTCTCAGACTAGGCCAGAAGCCAAGAGGAGTGAGGAGACAGGCTTGTCAAAGAGGAAGTGGTCATCAATCAGCTACTGCTGTTACTGCTCAATCATGTTCTTCAAAGCATGGTACTACCCATTCAGGTCACCTTCCAGGCTGGCCAGAGCTTCCACAGACAGCTTTTCTATGGCATGGGCTGCCCCGGCCATAGAAGCAGACAGAATCCTCAGATGCTCTGGACAGTTTGAACATGGGAACTCAGCACATAGTTCGGATCCAGGTCATCACCACCCTGCAGATTGTCAGGGTTAAGATCAGTCTTATGCTCATCAGAAGGCTTGTAGCCTCCATGTCAGTCCTCAATCATGGGATCAAACAATTCCTTGAACACTTCGTAGCTCTCTTCATCTCCAGCCACACAGCCCACAGTCATGATGAATGGGTGCCCTGGGTTGTTCACCCCGGTTTGGATAACATCATTCAGGGTGAAGCCACTTGATATACCCTTATTTCAGAGCTTTTCATAGAGTTCAGGCATTAGCACCTTAGCCATGTTGTTGCTGTGCGAGGAGAGGTCGGGATATTCCTCCTCAGGACTTCAGCATGTTGTGGCTGTTGGAGAATGGCTTGATGGCAGGAGGCTGCGAGGGCATTCCGGGGGTCATAGAGGACAAGAGGATTGTGAGGATCCCAGGCCACCTAAGCCCGAGTTCAGTTGCTGATTCTCCTTTCTTACAGAACAATAATATTCCATCACATTCATACACCACAGCTTGTTCAGCCATTCCCCAATTGATGGGCATCCCCTCAATTTCCAATTCTTTTGTCACAAAAAGAGCTGCTATAAATATTTTTGTAAATGTGGGTCTGTTTTCTTTTTTTATGATATTTTGGAGATACAGAGCTAATTGTGGTATGGCTGAATCAAAGGGTCTGCACAGCTTTATAGCCCTTTATATAGTTCCAAATTGCTCTCCAGAGTGGTTGAATCAGTTCACACAGAGTTAACTTCTCTGTAAAATGAGGACGTTGGACTTTCTGGCCTCAAAGTTCCTTTCAAGTAGGTTCCTGTGATGTAAAAAAGTCATATGTATATGTCTATGAACATACATATATATATGCAGGCACACACATACATGACACACACAGGTATATACATACATATACATGTGTGTATAGATATATATCACCTATTCACTCAATACTGTTTGGTACATGATCCTTCTACAGTTAGAAAACATTATGCTGTTTACTAGAGAATGGACATTTACAGTATATTCCTTTCAAGGTCATTGGCTCTGCCTTACTCATTTCTTGATGTTGCTAATTTTAGCTGCCAGACTCCAATTAAATCCTTTTTTTCTATGTTGTCAGTATCTAGATATCATACATTAAGTAAGGTATTACGATAGCAATTCCAAGTTGTTATAAGGCAGTGGCCCCTTCATGTACTCAAAGAATTTTTAAAAAAAATAACTATATTTTTGCACTTTGGTTTCTTGATGGCTTAAATTAATGGGAGCACTAAATATTGCTTGTATCATGTAGCGGAAAGTGTCTTTGACATTGAATCAGACCTCAGTTGGAGTCTAAACTGACATTCATTATGCATCGATCAATGAGCACATCATAGATTTAAAAAGTTCCTTTCTTAAATCTAAAGTAAAACCAACCCCTTTATTAAAGTGCCTACTATGTGCCAGGCTCTGGAGGATACAAACACAAAAACAAGACAGATCTTTCCCTCAAAGGAGCTGAAATTCTGCTAACATTGAACTGAAATTCCATGAACATTCAACATGTTCACAAGCAAGTACAAACAGGATGGAGGCAAAATAAGCAGATGGTGATTTGGTGGGGGTTGGAGGGGGGAGGGGGGTAACATCTAGGGCATCAAGAAGGGCCTCCTGAAGGGGGTGGCAGGTATGCCCATGGACAAGCTCTTGATCTCTCTGAACCTCAATGTCTGCATATACTTTTAAAAAGCTTCTATCTCTCCCTTTCCACAGGGTTGTTGTAAGTACAGTGCTTGGTAAACTTTTAAACGACATACAGGATGTCCTAAAAGCCTTCATGCGGTTTTAAGTTTTAAAAACTTATAATCCCACAGACTTGTGTGATGCCCTGTATAAATGTGAGTGATAAGTGTGCTCATCAAAGAGAGCCTTTACTGTGTGGCCTCTCACCTGGCTGTTTCTTCTGGACTAATTCCCATTTCTTTCTCACTGGTCAGGAATAGGAAGTATGGAAGAGCAGCTGGGGGCAGCTCTGACGTTTGGCCCCTCTCTGCCTTCTACTTTCCCTGTGGGACTTCACAGGATGAGCACAACCCTAATTCTAAATGCACAGAACTATGATCCACCTTTTCTGCTATATTTACTACATGTACTTTTAGTCACTAAAATTTTCTCTCCTAGAAACAGTTGTTTTATTTTAGCCTTCACTCCCTTCCATGGTGACATGTTTTGTTTTTCTAAAGTTAGTGTAGCTGACCCCAAAGTCCTGTGTGAAGTTTGCAGGGAGTTGTCCAGCCTCCTCAGCCTTAGGTGATAACTTGTCCCTGGGCTTCATCAGTTCTCCAGAGCAGCATTTCACACTTAGCCCTCTGCCAGGGCCCCACCGGCGTCAATCACACCTACTTCAGAAACAGCCCTCAAATTTCGTCACAGTAATGCTAAAATACACTCCACTTTGCTCAATGACCTAGTCAATTCAAGGGCAGGCAAAAATGCTTCTCCTTTCAAACTTTCCCAAGGACCTTCTAGGAAGAGAGACTTGTTCCTGAAAATAAACATAGCTTCTCATTGGCCAGACTCTGCAAAAGGACCCTGAATCTTGTGTTCCAAATCCCAGGCCTGGAACTTCAGTCCATTTGAGCCCCTCCCAGCATCAGCCCTCCTCCAGAAACTCCTGGACAAAAAGTTGTGAAAAGTAAGTATGCAGGCTTCGGCCTTTACACCTGAAATGGCTTGTGCTTTAGAAATATAGCTGTTCACATTTTCTAAAGGGGTGTAAAAGCAGTTGGAATGCCATAAAGCAGAACCAAATGAAGGAAGAAGCAAGGGCTAGTTTGTGGATTTCCCTACACATTGCTTTAGTTTACCATATTCTCAATGATACTTTCTAAGTTTATTACAACTCTGATCCAAGAAGAGGAAATTCTTGCTTAGCCGTAACTAAGGATATTTTCTGTAATTCTCTATAGTTGAATCAGCAATGAAAACAAGAAGGAAACATATGTGAAGAAATAGATCCGTGCATAACCGCTATGCCAATCATAGAGGCAATTATTTAGCTAATTTAGGCTTTGCAAGCTTTGACTTGAATATATTTTTTAGGTCAGAAAATCTTTTTTTCTTCGAGTTATCTGGCAATTTACACTTTTTTGTACAGCCCTATAATGCTAATTGCAGGTAGCGGGAATTGCTGGAAGGTTTTCAGACAATGAAAATAGGTTAATTTGAGCTTGTAAAGTGTCAATACAGAGATTCTGCATTTGTGGCAAAATAGAACCAAGAGAAAAGGATTGGTAAAATGGCAATACCGTAATCTTGCTTGTTTATGAACCCATCTAAACTTTAAAACTGCTCTGATTAAAGGTGTCAGTTACAGGCATCTGGCAATCGTTTAAAAATAGATAAAAGCAAGCACAACATTGCTGGGACTGCTGCTATAATTACTGTCCATTACCTTTTCCTTAACTAAAGGTATGATTCGGCTTTGAAGATTAACGAATGAATTCCTTGGATAGTGATACAGCCTTCCTCCTTTGAAGGGATGTATAATGCATTTCATGAAAATACACTGAAGCAAGGTAAGGATAACATGAAAAAAACATTTCTGCTGGAGAGATTAGGAACTGAAATCCAAGATAAAGGCATCATTCTGTGTTGACATAATCTATATGGTGGCTAAAAAGCACTTTTTCACTACAGTGAGATTCAGACATTTGCAAACAGGATACAAGCATGTAAATTAAATTAATTTTAGGCATTAAATGACCCTTTCTGTTTCAGTTACTTAAAAATTTATTCACAGACCTTATGAGCCAATTTTTAAGTGGTATTATTTAACATGGGAAATGTAGTATATTTAGTGTAGGAATTTTTTTCTTGAGGTAGAAAGATTAGCATTCTTATTTGGTAATTTTAATTTTAATTGAATTTAATTTTTTAAAATGTCTGATATGTATATATATATGTGTATATGCACATCTATGTATATACTTTATGATAAATGTTCTAATTTTCCAATATAAGTATTTGGTCTTTCCTTTACTCTTCTTTTTCATAAATGTAAAAGAAACCCTTTAATATTTTTCCAATAAAAATTCTGTAGATGTTTGAGATAATGAACAAATGAGAAATTAAAATATAAAATTTTTTTTATTTGAGTTGTTAGAAAAAGTAATTAATTTTTAATAATATATATGAGTATAATTAAAAGATTGTATTTAAGTGCTATGCCTAAGAAAATAACAAAGTTATCTTGATAGGAATAGCAAGTGGTAGACTTTTTATGTTCAAGAATTTAAAAATATAGATGAGAATTTTTTAAAAGTATAAATTTAGATGATAGATAAGTATAAGTTATCATAGAATCCCCAAACTGAAATATCTTGAATCTGTACTGAATGTATACATACATCAGAAGGTAAATAATTAGGATGTTAAAATCTATCTATGGACATTAAAGCATTGGTTTAACCTTTCTTATGCAAACAAAAGAGGCTACATCTGCATTATATTATCTTTTCTCTCGTTAAAAAGAAAAGAAAAGCTAATTAAATCTATCAACCTACATCTATCATCCAGCATTTGAGTGAGGATAAAAGGATAGGGAAATAGGGAGGATATAACTGGGAGTAGCCTATAGACCACCAAACTGGTTGGATAATATGAACAATGCTTTCTGAAAAAGGTTACAAAACTGACACTGAGGTAAGGGATAAGACTAAATTATCTTTAAGGATGCTCTCAGCTATGAAATTCTATTATTCTAGTAGTGATAAAGGATTTCAAGTATATGTTGAAATTCTCATTTTGACAAAGCAGAGCATCTGATAAATACATTAGATGATTTACTGATGACTTCATGCCTTGGAGAGTAGAGGAAACAAGAGTAGTTGATATTACGAACTCATTTCTAACAAAAAAAATGGATTGGTGAAGTGGAAGGTGACAAACACCTGGGAACAAAGCCACCATTTACCCTTAGAGTTTGTAAGAACAAAATAAAAGAATGTTGGACATAATCAGACATATATATCTAGATTTGAGGAAAATAGGTATGAGAAAGATAAGAGAATAAAAAGGAATGGTTCCATAACTAGAGTCTCAGCAAGGAAAGGTAGCTCTAAAGGACAGAGAGACTCTAACAATTGAAAATTTGACAATACAGTTGTAACCTGTGGTTCAAAGACCATTTCTATGACTCTTCTCACTAGTGGAGATTGATTACTGAATGCTCCTTCTTGTGAGAAGACAAAGCTAATGAGAATCTGAGGAAAGACCAGGTTTGGTCTTCTGACTTCCAGTACCAAGAGAGAAGCAAGATCATGATTCCAGATTCTCTTCAAATAGAAAGTCTTGAAGGGAGAAAAAAAACTCTAGAAAGTAAGGAGTCTACACAAAGCATGTGGGAAAGGGGTACGGAGTAATCAAGCTCCACTACTGAGGAAAGCCTTCTCTAAGTGGGATTTGAGCAGCTCTTCCTCAATGACAAATGATCCTGAGAAGGAAGGAAAAGGAGATGTAACTAAGGGGTTAGTGTGTTTGCTGCACAGGTCTCAGATTTTGAAAAGAACCATACAAGGTATGGAAGGAAAGGCACGTGATCAAGAATGACTAGAGAAGTGGCATGAATGTGCAACAATAGTATTAGGATGGTTAAAACCAATAAAGAACAGAGGGTTGCAAAATATTATATGAATGATAAAAGAGTTCTTTTAGGTTTATTTGGAAGGAAAATGAAGTACAAGGAAAGGATTTAAAGTTAACATATGCAAAAAGAAGGCAAGGGTATCAGCTTCTGCTCTCCTGCCATCTTCTCCACCAATCTTCAAACTAGGAAAGAGAGAACAAAAATTATGATGAGTAGAGAAATGAAGGCTGAGTTAGGTGAGGAGACAGTAGTATAAGAGCACCTGGCAATTTTAGATGAACTCAGATCTCCCTTCTAAGAACTTACAAATATGAGTAAAAAAAAACCAATGCAAAACAACCATAACAAATGTCCCACTGTTGATATACTGAAAAATAATGGGAAAAAAGGAAAGGTTACAGAGGACTGGATCCTAGGAGAAGTATGGTACAGCGCAAAGAATACTAGATTTAATGTCAGAAGACTTGGGTTTCAGTCCTGACTCCATTGCTTATAACTTACGTTGGTTGGTGGGATACAAAGATACAAAGGAAACAACCCTTGTCTTCAAGGAACTTATATTCTACTGGGGGGAGAACACACACACACACACACACACACACACACACACACACACACACACAAGTAAGTCTGGTACAAGGAGAGATGTAATGGAGAAGGGGAGGAGGGATCAGGGAAGTCTTTATGAAGGACCTGAGCTCTGTTATTCTTGAGGGAAAACATTCTGAGTTGCAGGAGAAATGCTTTTGAGGTATAGGGGACAGCTTGAACAGCTTCACGGAGATGGGAGGTGGATTGCTAGGTATTATGGTAGATAGAACCCTAGATTTTGAGTCAGGAAGACATGAATTCAAATCCTGTCTCAGACACTTACCAACTTTGTAACTTTGGCAAGCCATTTAACCTGGTTTAGTCTCAGTTTGCTCACTAGCTCATAGGTGGTGCAGTGGATAGAGCAGCAGTACAGGAGTCAGGAGAACCCGAGTTCAAATCTCACCTCAGACATCTGACACTCACTAGCTGTGTGACTCATCCTGGGTCATCTCCAGTCATCCTGATGAATATCTGGTCAGTGGATTCAGATGGCTCCGGAGGAGAAGTGAGGCTGGTGAACTCACTCAAAACAAAGTCAAGTGCAAGCATGTCATCATTTCTCTGATGGCATGGTCTTCTTCAGCAACAAAGGATGAACACACACACAGTTTGCTCATCTGTTGTAATACCTACCTCACAGAGTCCTGGTGAGAATCAGATGAGAAAATATATCTAAAAAACTGTGGAAACCTTAAAGTGCTAAATGAATGTCAGCTATTATTGTTGCTTCTTTCATGGTTGAGTTTGTGAACAGCTAGTAGAGAAGGTAGAATTCATGAAGAAAAGTTGTATTTAAAAAAAAAAAAGTCCAGGTAAGCAGGAGCTAGCTTGTGAAGATGAAGCCAGATCTTACTCAACTTTCTTTTATATATACATTTGAAAAGCAGAGTCTACATCTTCATCTAAGTCATAAAAAATATCTAAACATTTCACTTCTTTTGTTGAATCAGTAGATCAATAGAAGGTTACAAGCATAGTACACATTGGTTTTTGCCAAGTGTTTGGTGCCATCTCTCTTAATATCCTTTTGTACAAGGTGAAAAAAATGTGGGCTAGATGACAGTAGTTTTATAGATTGATTTGCAATTGAATGTTGTCACTAAAGTGTCGGCTTATGGTCTGGAAGAATGGTTCTTCATAGCATGTCACTGAGTTTTATTCTTGACCCCTAAGCTTCAAGACTGAGTAACCCCACACAGAAAATAGAAGAAAAAAGGGCTGCATAGGGTCAACTGAAACTATATCTAAAAGTTACCCACCTTGATAAGGCAAGTTATCCTGAAGGGTGGATCCAAGAAGCTGCTGGAGAAGAGAGACCTCTCTTTTCTTGGGGAATTCATCAAAGACACAGCCTTTGGAAGATAGGACAACCTACCCCAATAATCATGAGAGTGTAGCTGAAGCTGTTATTTTAAAAGTCTATTCTCCTACTTTATGATACCAACTACCTACAGATGATACTGAAGGTGGAAAATCCAAATATGGTGGCAACAGGCCCAGTCTTGGACTTTCTATGCAGTAATATGTATACCCAATCAAAGGTAATGGTACAAGTGGGAGCATAGGAAAGAAGGATGCTATCTCTAAGAACTTTAATATTGACTAGACTGGTTGTGGACTTAACCAGCATTATATACTCATATCCTGAATAAACATAGATTATAATGGCCAAGATCTTGTCCTTAGATGGAGGAAGAGGACCAGTATAATTAATTCGCCAATCAGAGGCAGGTTGAGAATCTTGTGGGATCATACCATACTAATCCTTGAAAGGCAGACACTCTGACTGACATGAAGAATATCATTGGGTAGAAGTGGCTACATCATTCTTAATTAAGGCAATCAAGTGATGCCTTGAGGCTGTTAGGTGATACAGTAAATAGATAACTGGACCTGAGCTGGAGTCAGGAAGACCTGACTTCAAACCCCGTCTCAAACACTTGCTAGCTGAGTGATGCTGGACCAGTGTCTCAATCCTGTTTGCTTCAGATTTCTCATCTGGAAAGTGGAGATGATAATGATAGTTTCTAACATCCAGGGCCATTGGCGAGCCTCAAAATGAGATTTTTGTAAAGTGCTATTCAAACCTTGAAGTGATATATAAATACTAGTGATGGATGATGTTGTCCTATGTCTACTCCAACGTAGCATCAATTGTTACAGATTGATAATGAACCCAATCCCCAATCTCTGCTTTCTTGTAAGGACACCATTCTGGTTAATTCAGTCTGGCAGGCAGAGTAGCATATCTCTGATGGCACTAACCTAACCCACAGACAACTGAATGCTATGAAAATAATCCACTGATCATGACTTTAAAGTAGAGATCTTTTAATTATATAGATTATCCAGGTCTGTTCTCCCCTGGTTGCAGGGTACTTATCCAAACCCATCACCATCAGAATTAAATAAAAATAAAATTTATCATCTTCTTCCCTTAGGGTTCTCTCATAGGCTAACCATGCAGCAGCACCACATCCCATAGGATGTAAGTTCTTACCCTGGAGTCTATGAGCTTATCTTAAAAATATTTTGATTATATTCTTACTATATGGTTTGCTTTGTAATGCTATGTATTTTATTTTATGGATTGAAAAACATTATTCTGAGGAGACCTTAGGTTTTATTAGACTGCTGAAGGGGTCCATGACCAAAAAGGGTTAAGAATCCCTGTGTTAGGTTATCTCCAGCAATGAGTTTATAGCTACTGAAGTCCAGGGGCATATACCTTTCTCATAAAAAGCACAACTGTCAGTAAACCAGGGAAAACAGCCTTCAAGAGCTAGGTCCCCATAGATAGGGACCCAATAGGTAAGCTAAATAGGGGCTGGAACTGAAGGTTTAGGCCTTGAAAAATATTACAACCTGCTCATGAAGGACACCAGTACCTCAAGGGTCTAGGTGATTATGACCCTGGATGTACCATTTTAATTTAACAATGGAAGCTTGTGTGTTCTACCCATCTTGCTAAGGGGTCTGTCTTATATTTCCCAATTCATGGTGGGCATTTCTGGACCAAGGGTAAAAACATACATCATCTGTTCAGGGCCTAATAACATGAAAGCACTTGTTTCTCAAATATAATATAATATAATAGATAGTCATTTCAGGAAGTTAATGACTATAAAAGCCCAAAAGGTCACTTAATCTGGACATTCATCTTGGTTCCTATGCATAGACACTCCACAAACATAGGTCTCAAAAAGATCATAAGGGCCCAAAGGGAGAAAATGATTGTGAGTTTCCTTTAAAGCTTCCAAATTCTGTTTTAGTCTCCACTCAAAAGAGAAAGATTCTTGATAAACAGAAGCAATTAAAAAATCCAAATGTAGAATATCTGGGAATATTTGGTAAAACCCAAAGAGTTCAGAAGACTTTGAATTTCCTTTTTATTTTATAGGAGAACAAATATCAATAGTTCATTTCTGCTTACATCTAGAATCATCTAGGTTCTTCCTTTCTAATGTATCCCCAAAATGTTAACTGAATGGTCTAGATACTGAACTTTTCTTTGGGTTAATCTTCTAACCCTTGTCTCTCATATGAAACCCCATCAAATCTAACGTTTTTGCAACTGTGGCTTCATTTGGTCCAGTCAGAATTACATCATCAATATAATGGTGAACATCAATGAAAGTAAGTAAGGCACCTTTCAGGCCTCTGCCCTGAGAGAAACTGACAACATGAAAGGGAGGTCAAATAAGAAGGAGGAATGATGCTGAGGGTATGCTCAGCCACATGGATGGAGAAAAAGGCATCATTGACAAGATCAGTAATCCCATGCTACTCACTTGGGACCCAAGTAATCTAGTTCCATGCTGATGAGATCAGGAATGGCTGTAGCAATCAGTATGAAGACTGGAATCTTCAACTCCTCGCACAATCTAGGTACTAATAGTATCATCACTCTTCTATCAGATTGATAATGAACCCAAT
>JAQQSK010014173.1:0-11220 GCA_028658325.1 Potorous gilbertii | reverse complement strand
GTAGTGACCCACAAGTCCCAGAGGCCACATTGCTCTCTGTCTCTTCTTTCTGTCTCCTCCCTTTCTCTCCAAATTACTGTAACATACATCACTTTTTCAGGCAAGCCTAGAAATTCTCTATAAAGTACTCCAATCTTTAAGTACTATAACAAAACATAACAAAACAAGGGTTAAAAAAAGTATTTTTGGTTGCTCCCCCCTCCTTACTACTTTCTTTCCCTTCTTCTCTCCTTAGTTACCAGTCCCTTAAGGTGGAAAGGTGGGAAAACACAGTAGGTGGGGGAGGTGAGGGAAACTGGAAGCCTAAGAGGAACAATTTTCCTGTAGTTTGGACACGCCATCCTCCACTTTTTGAACATCGGCATAGTATTTGCCCATCTCTAGGCTTGCTGATCTTCCAGCTTTCTTTAGACTTAAGGCTGTTCTATACTGGCTCTGCATGTCCCCTTCCCTGTCCTAGAGGCCTACATAATTCCAGATTCTTGGAATTCCCACTTACTCTTTATGCCTGAATTAATTTCTCCCTGCCTTTTTTTTTTTTTGCCAGACAAACAGTACAATCACTGAAGGCTCAGAATCCTCAAATTGTATACATCAACCAATCAATCAAAGGTGTGACAAGACATTAAGGAATTGTGAATAAGTCCTTAATCAACTGTAGGAGGTAGCACTATTATTCACCATCAGCTGAAGAATGCTGCCCAGATGCACCTCTGGATCGCTGCATGATAATAGCTATACTTATTATCTTTAAGTCTAAAGCCACTCTTCTCATAAACATGTATGTATGCATGGGAAAACATGACCCCAGACTTTTGGAGGATGTTTTATACCAATTTACTATCTCATAACAACAACAAAAATAGTCCTATAAATAGCGAGCATTTATATAGCATTTTATAGTCTGCACTTTACAAATATTATCTCATTTAATTCTCACAACAACCCTGGGGGATAGGTGCTACAATAATCCTGATATTTTACATATGAGGAAACTGAGGCAGGCAGAAGTTAGATGACTTGTAAGTGTCTGAGGTGGGATTAGAACCCAGGTCTAGTTGACTCCAGGTTTAGCACTCTTTCCACTGTCATCTAGTTTGGTGTGTCACAGGGCTAGTGTGAGTGTTTGTGTATCTCATTGTGTATCCTCACAATAGCCCTATTATCATCTCCATTATATAGATGAGGAAATTGAGGCTGAGAAAGGTTAAGTGATTCACACAGCAAATTTCTGAGATAGGATTTGGCTCCAGGGTTTCCTCATTCCAAGTTCAACTCTCATACCCACTGAGTCACCCAGTTTCATTTTGGTAACAGACCATATAATAAGTAAGTCCCCTTTTAAAAAAGCTAAATGAAACTTAATAATAATGGCAAGCATACCAGTAGGAGTTTATGAGGGGCAATGCTAGAAACCCAGCCTCTCAGAGCTACTCCCAGAATCCTTAGAGTAGGAGTTGGCCTCCTTTTGGGAGTCTAGTCTGCCAGTAAGAGGATGAGCTGGGGAAATGGCCCCGGGGGAATGCTACATACACACACATGTGTGTATGGACACGTGTGACTATACATCTATGTACTTATTTTTATATGTGTATACCTAATCAGACATTTGAATTTGAAAATATTTTATAACTATACTTAAAATTCTTATGTATTTTAGAATGTATGTATTTTTAAATTTACACACACAACAAATCACTCTGTGCCAAGGGAAAAAGAAAATCATTCTCTTACAGAGACTTTGTCAAATGGCTGAAAATATTTGCTCAAACATTCCTCGTTTCCCTTAATAACCTGTTGTGTTATCTATCTACTAAATACAAATTTAAGATACATATAATTCTGGTCCCTTCATTTAAAAAAATTTCAACTTATTTTTATTGCTATCTGTTGTTTTATATCACTCTGATTTCTAAATGTAATCCCTATCTCTTCTCTCTCCATCCCTCCATCTAAAGATTGAAGGCAATTCAGCAAAACCAACCAACACATGAGCTATGTAAATGCTGCCCGAACAGCGTTTAGAACATTCCACCCCAGGGGTCCTCCATTTTTGCCAACCAAGGGTGGCCTTCTTGGCTTCTGGCCTTCTCTGAGGCCAAACTTGGCCATTATAATGACATCAGGTTCAGTTTTAATATTGTTAATATAGTCATTAATACAGAACATTGGTAGAGATGTACATCTGCTGGCAGACTAGAATGCTGAATGTTTATCTATGTGAGTAGAGATCAATGACTGAAAGATCTCCTCTGGTAAGGGAGGAAGAGAAGTCTGAAAATAGTAAGCCCTGCGAGAGTAGAATGGGCTTAAGGAACAGACTCAGAAACAACTACATGACAGGGAGGCTGGGGAAAAGCCAGTTAAGTCTCCAGGTGCAGGACTGTTGTTTATTCTGAGTGAAGTGACAAAGGAATGGAAAGGCCAGACTCTAAGGCAAGCACTGGCTAAGTTCTGTGGGAACCACATGGGGTAAATACAGAGTAGCTGGAGCTGTTCATGCTACTGAGAATAGACTTGATGAATTTGTGCTTTCCCATTTCATTTTCTCAGGAGGGAAATAAGCATATTTCTCAATCCCTATTTCATAAGAGTTTGTTTTGTTTTCTGTTTTGTTGTTTCTCTTTGCAATAAAGTGGTTAACCAGTGAATGACGCATTAATGAAATTATGGCAATGTGAGAGGTATCAGGTGGTAGGGTAGGGTACTGAAGGCTGAAGGAGGGAAGAAAGAGAGACACATACAGAGAGAGAGAGAGAGAGAGAGAGAGAGAGAGAGAGAGAGAGAGAGAGAGAGAGAGAGAATTTTTAAAATAATTGCTAAGCTTTGTCATCATAGGGGCTCAGAGCTGTATAAAAGAGAGAAGTGTTGGTTCACATTTGTATAGCCTCCCAAAATCAGAGAGAAAACATGGATGCTGGCTAGTCCTAGACAAAAAAGCTTTAGCAATATTGGTGGAAAATGGTTTGTGATTACTTTATTGACTTCCCATTTTCCCATTATTTCTTCTCAGGTTTAAAAGAACAACTTCACCTTCAGGGCAGAACCAAGGGAACGACTAGGGAAAAGGTCATACCAAAGGGGAAGAAAGAGGGAGAAAGCTAGGGAAGAGCAGTTCTTAGTTGTCAGTTCTTGAAGAGGACCATGACATCAGGAAGATGATGCCATGACTTACAAGTAAATTGGATTTAAGTGAAGGAGGACTGTCCAAGGTCACGAGCCCTACTTTCTCCTCTGGAGCCATTTTGGTTCAATGGCAAGATATAGGTCAGGACAACTAGAGATGGCTCTAGATACAGCAGAAAACCATATCTTTTTAAGTTAAGGTCTTTCACAGGTCTCAGTTTGACTGAGGCAACACTTATTCAGTGATTAAGGGTAGGTAAGAAACGAGGCAAAGAATGGCCTCTTTTACCTAGTCCAAAAAAAAAAATCATTCTGGGAGGGGAAGACTCTGAGGGTTTCTAGCCAAAACAGAAATAATTGCTATTTACACTCACTCTGAGTCATAGGACCCAAACAATGACCAAGTGAGACTTGGGCTGGGATCTATTGTTGACCAATCAATGAAAGCCAGAATAATTTGGATTTAAGGCAAGCCGGCACAACATACAGTCCACATGCCACCTGTGCCCAAGTTTCTCCAGTTTGTTACATGACCCTTGGCAACCAACCAATGTCAATTTGTCACTAGTTACATTTACTTAGAAAGTGAGCCACTAAAAAACCACCTGTGGCCCAACAAAGTTTGGCCTATTTAAATTTTAGCCCTTATCTGCTGCCAAGTTCTGTGGGTCTGGTTTAAGATATGGTCCTGAAGAAATCTAGCCCTTAAACCTCAAGGTATCTTTGATCAGTGATCAAAATTTACATTCCCTTGGGCAGAGCACCCATAGGTAATTATGCACAGAAGGAGAAGAGGGAGGAAGAGGAGGGAGGGAGGGAGGCAGGGAGGGAGAGAGACAAGGAAGAAAAGAATGTGTTGCCCAACTTGAATGGGCCAATTGGGTGCCAATGAGGCAGTTACTGATACTCACAAATTGTTGTTTGTTCTTTCATTCTGGAAGAGGACTGACATCAGGAAGGTGATGCCATGACTTATAAGTGAATTGGATTTAAGTGAGGGAGAGCTGTGTAAAGTCACCAGCCTCACTTTCCTCTGGAACCATTTAGGTCTAGTGACGATATAGATTAGAATGACTGAAGATGGCCTCAAGGAAAGAATGGTACCACCCACACAAAGGGTAGAAGCCAAATAAAGGGAATTAGTTCCAGTTCATCAATACTAGCTTCCCAGAGCAAAGACAATTACTTGACCTGCTAGATGTATATTCTTTTCTTGGTTCTACTTACTTTAGTTCGTATCAGTTCATCCTATCTTTCTGTAAACTCTTCATATACATAGTTTCTTATAACACAGCTGGGGTAGCTAGGTGGTGCAGTGGATAGAGCCCCAGGGCAGGAATCAGGAGGACCTGAGTTCAGATCTCACCTCAGACACTTGACACTCACTAGCTGTGTGACCTTGGGCAAGTCACTTAACCCCAATTGCTCCCTCATCCTGGGTCATCTCCAGTCATCCTGATGAATATCAGGTCACTGGATTCAGACTGGGCTCTGGAGGAGCAGTCAGGCTGGTGACCTGCACAGCCCTCACTCAAAACAAAGTTAAGGGCAAGTCATGTCATCATTTCTCTGATGGCACGGTCTTCTTTGGCAATGAAGGACGAACACATATATAGCACAGTTAATATTCATGAACCATAATTTTTAGCCATTTCTCTAATGATGGGATCTACTTTGTTTCAAATTCTTTGTTACTATAAAAAATGCTCCTATATTTTAGTATAAGGTACCATTCTTTCTGTCTTTGACTTCCTGGCAATCCATGTATTTTATAGATAAAGAAAGTGCAGCCCAAAAGTGGAAGTGACTTACTGAAGGTCACACAGCTGCCAAGAGGCTCGAACGAGATTATAGCCTATGTCTCCTCACTCTCAGTTCTCTAGTGCTTTCACAAAACTACAGCTTTCCTCATTATTTTTGATATCCTTTTAAAAATACTGATTGCTGAAGGTTGCGGGAATAAAGTAGGAGGTCAGGCAGGCTTTATTTTGTAAAGGTGATCATGTTTGTTTCATCTGTGGAAAACTACAAAGGTCAAGGTCAATTTTGCCTATTTTTTTCATCTAGTAATAGAAATTTCTTTGGGAAAATCCTGTTAAGAGAATAATTCGTTTTTTCCTTTCTCTTGGGAAAGGAAAGGGATCCAACAGCGCTGATTAAGTGATGGATCATCAGTTATATTATAAAGTAAATGTCAAATCCAGATTAAAGGCTCTGGGGCTCACCCACGTAAACAACCAGGAAGATGTGCTGGTAACTTTTATCCTTTGCCAAGACTCTACTGGTCCTATGGAAGGACCCTAAACACATTGGCCAGTCATGCCAGGCAGGGTCAGGGGACTGCCCTAGAAAACCAAGGAACAGGTACATGGGGAAGGGTGGAGGAGGTGTGGGCATGGTCCAAGCAAGAAAGAATATAGGGCTGATGGTTGACATATGGGAATATTAGTAATAAAAGACAGGCTTTAAAAGCACACATTACTAAGGAATAGATAAGTATGATAACCTATTATATTAATATATCTTCCTCTACTTTTAGCCCTAACCCTTTTCTCCCATTCCCCATTTAATGCATGGTCGGTCATCAGTGATGGTTTCAGATGTCAAGAAAAGTTTGAGTAGAGCCAGTGAAGCAGGCCAAAGTGCTGCCTCTACTGGTCATTATTAGGAGGTGGAAAGGGTAAGAGGGGGTGCTGGGAAAGGACTCCACATCATGCCAACACCGAGGGGCAGGAATGATGCTTTCTGGAACCAAAACAAAATGGAAGAGAAGGATGGAGAAGTAACGAATGCTTCCTTCTCTGGCCAAAGTTCCATTACAACTATTCCACTACAGTTGTCTCAAGAAAGGAGACTTTTTTCTTTTTTATATTTTCCCCAGTGCCTAGCACAGACCTATAATTATATTGGTGTGGGGAACTCTCAGTGTGGAAACTCCCCTTTCACAATGTATATCAGAAACTTGTCTGTATTTTGTGGTCTTGGAGAGGTGTTGAGGGCACTGAGAAATGACGAGACTTGACTATTCAGAAGCAGGACCAGAACCTGTGGCTTTTAAAAAGATTGAGAGACATAATTTCTGAGTAATTAGCCATTTTATTAATAATATTAGTATTTTAATAAAATAGGCCAGTAGCACTCTCAAATGCCAAAGATCCCATCATGGTGGTAGGCTCACAGTTTATATGCTCTTGCAAGAGCAGATGTTCCTGAGGGGAGCAATCAACTCTGATTGATTAACAGTTAATGAGAGAATGAATATTATAATGGGGTGAGTTATATTCCAATGGAGATCTTGGGGGGAATCACCCAAGTTGTGGTCAGATAGATTTATCAATTACCACATCGCATATCTGATTAAAAGGGAGAATCTACATTTGTTTGAATAAAAACAATGAGCTGAAATTCCTCCATTAGCCTGAACTTAGAATGTTTTTCCTACTGTCTGATTAAATCTTAGCTTGGGTAAGTCTTTGCCCAGGATTTCTCCCATTGGTTGATTTCTGGATGAGGAAGTAGAAAAGGGAAAAACCTTGGTCCTGATTCAATAATTAGTTATTGATACTAGAGGGAAATAATCATTTTTCTCAAACCCAAGTGAGGCTGTTTCCCCCTTTATACCACATTGTCTCTCTTCCACATTATATTCCCTTGACAACTGTTTTAATTCAACATTTTAAAGATGCCCACTCTATAAAACGCTATACCAGGCACAGGAAGAGGTGAGGGGTTCACCCTTCTTAGAGTTTATAAGCAGAGGCTGGGGGTTGACTTGTCAAGTATGTTATAGTATGGGTTCCTTTTGTGTACCAGTTGGACTAGATGGCCACAGCTGGTCATTCCAAATCTCATATTCTGTGATTCTGGTATGGAAGAGTTAAAAGTTTTGTTTGTTTGTTTTGTTTTGTTTTTTCAAAAGAACAGGAGAACCCTTAGTACATTTGTAGGCACAATGGAGAAATCTGGGTAGGAGGAATTATACCTATGCTCCCAGCTCATGAGCATCAATCATTTCCATGTCTCACTTGAGTTGGCCCCACCCATAACCTTTCTTAAAAAGCCAAAAGAGAGTGTGCCTACCTCCTGAGGGAGACACTGGGGAATGGCTACACTGCTGAGTGGACAAAGAGCTACAAAGTAGGCGGGTAGATTAGTCCCAAGGAGGAACTGATGCAGGATGCAATCAACATTCCATCTTTGAAAGAGAGGGAAACATGGGGCCCTGGCCACCAAGAGCACTGGATATGGGGGCCCATTTCCACTGAACTTGGTGATATAATGAGCTATTCTGCAAAGAAGCAGAATCAGGAGGGGTGGAGGATCTACTGTACCTTGACAATCAGAACTCCATGAGTGGTGAATACTTCTTCTTCCCTGCAACAGTAAGAAGAAGAGCTCTGAATTGAAGTACCGAAATGATGTGCCTGGAATTCCTGGGCCTATACAGATCTGGGGGAGGAACTATAAATGCTAAGTCCCTATTATATTTTAAGGTTTTTGGTCTCATTCATTTTTGTTTCTATGGTTATTAATAAATTATATGGTTAATCCATGCTGGTGTGACTCAATTAAAATACAACAGAGAAGGGAAGAAGGACGTTTTCCTGGTAGAAGTTGGTAGGAGCTGAGACAAAAATATGTTTAAAAAAATCTACACAGACCCTACTAGGAGACTAATAAGAACACTGCCATTCACAAAAAGGGTAGAGGTGGCTAGCTTTCTGAGGACCATAATGAGTTTGGTATTTCTACTCTCTGACTTGGGGAGGAGGAGAGGAAATACTTGTTAAACATGATGGGGACAGAGTCTGTGGTTAGGATTACCTGAATTAGTAGCACATTTCAACAGCTCTAGACAGAGTTAGAGGTCACAGAATCACAAATGTGGATTTGGAAAAAATCTTAAAGTCCATCCAGCCTACAGATGAGGAAACTGAGGTCCAGCGGCTTGCTCAAGGTATCATAGTCCACATCAGGCACAGGATTTGAACCTAGTCCCCTAATTCCAGAGCTAGTGCTTGTTCTACCATACCTGGCTACCTTCCCCGAGGGAGATAAAATGCAAGACAAAATGAAAGATGTTCTAGATACATTTGTGCAATGCATAAAAGAGAAAAAAATTGCATCTGGAAATGGAAAGTAAGCTAGGTTGTGGGAGTGGGAGGAACAGGCATAAAGGGATATACTGAAGAGAAATAAAATGGGAAATAGACTCGTTATACTAGGGAAATGAAACAAATTTTACCTAATAAGATGTGGCAAGGTTGAACACATGACTAGAACATGGTTCTGGAAAGATTTGTTTTATGTCAAAGCAACAGAATCAGTAAAATAGGGGTGGTGGAGTAACATCGTATATTAGGAATATGGGACAGACACAGATCTCATTGTGATAGAGATAGGGACTGGAGACTTGGGCTGTAATTTTCTGATATAGAGAATTCCCTGGTGACATAAAGAAACTCACTCCACCAATGCAGGTCAGCACTATCCCTGTGACTTAGTCTTAGAGAGATGCCCAGAGCACTGAGGAGGGAGGTGAATTGCTGAGTCAAAAAGTCAGCACAGTCCCACAGAGGGAAGACTTGAACTAGGTCTTACTGTTAGCAGTAAGGGACATAAATCATCTGGACATCTGCTAAAGTACGTGCACTCTCTCTCTCTCTCTCTCTCTCTCTCTCTGTGTCTCTCTGTGTCTCTTCTCTGTCTCCTCTGTCTCTCTGTCTCTCTATCTCTCTGTCTCTGTCTCTCTGTCTCTCTCTCTCTCTGTCTCTCTCTCTGTCTCATAAATCTGGATTACCTTAATAATTTCACTCTTCAACTAATAAGTAAAAAGGCTATTCCGAACCTGGTTTTCATCAACAAAGAGAAACTGATTACTGGGCTGACAAGTCATCAAGGCAAGGCATTTTAAAACAAATTGTACTCAGTTCCAAATCATCAAACCCTTTGAATCTAATGATCTCCATGATCTAGGGTTGAAATCATAATTTAGACTGGCTTTAGTTCAAACTTTCCAATATCATGGACAAGGGAAAGGGACAAGCATTTACTAAACATCTACTCTGTGTCAGGCATGGTGCTATCGGCTTAACAAATGCTCTTTTGTTTGATAGAATATTGGGGGGAAGTTTTACTCAGGAGATTCAATTTATACTTTGCATTGTGTTTACTTGCTTTGCTTACATGTGTGTAAGCTTCAATATGTGCTGGTTACTAAGAAATAGCATCTGAGAATGAATCTTCATAAACCATTTCTCTTTGCCAATGAAAGTGATGAAGAAAGGGAAGGACATGTATGATTAGGGAGGCCTAGTAATCAACCTTGTATTGACTTTTGTCTTATGTTGTCTACTTTTCCACAACAAGATGCACAAGGGTGATGTGTTACTAATGTGTGCTTTACAGGCAATCAAGGGGAGTGTTATATATAGAACAAGTTTAAGAATAAAATAGATTAGCTTTCATGCACAAAGTCTACTTGATCAAAGGTATCAATTTACATTTAACAAATGGGAATTTTCAGCCTAATTCTCCCATGCTGGTCCATTAACTCAAAGCAGTAAACTCTATAGAGTTACTAAAAGAAGTATGGCATAATGGAAAAAGTGCCAGGTCTGGAGTGAGAAGATCTGGGTTCAAAGCTTTCTTGTACTTGCTATCTAGATGATCTAGCACAAGTCATTTAACCCCAGCGGGTCCTAATTTTTGTTTTGTTTTTCTGAAAAATAAGTAGGTTTTACTAGGTGGTCTCTAAGGTTCCTTCTGACTCTAGATCTATGATCCTATGAACATATTTTCCTTTTGTTTCACTATTTCTTCCTGTGGTGGAGGAATCTCTCATACCACACAAACCTATGGAGAGCTCTCCAACACAACTGGCTGAATATTAACTTGGATTTATATGGTATCTTTGTGCCAATGTCTCAGAGAGGCATAGTATATGTAACTCTACTCCTTTTTTCCCCCTATTAAAAAAATAAGGAATGTCTTTCAGAAAAAATATAGATAGTCCTATGACACAAATTCCTACACTGGCTATGCCCCCATGTCCTAAAATATATGTTTCATTCTCTACTGAGTCCATACTTCATCAGTAGTCCTTGGAATTATGGCTGTTCATTGCACTTATCAGTTCTTTAGCCTTTGGAAGTTATTTTCTTTTACAAAGTTGTAGTCATTGTAGAAATATACTCCCAATTCTGCTCATTTCATGATTCCATATAAATCTTTCGAAGTTTTTCTGAATCTATCCTCTTTGTCATTTCTCATAGCCCTAAATCACTAAATTATGAATACCCTTTGATGTAGCAATACCATTACTAGACATGTATCCCAAAGAAAGCCCACGTTCAGGGATCTGACTTAGCAATCTGGCTGTCCATCTCTTCTCTTCTGTTCTGCTGTGTGACCAGTAACTTTCTTTTCCTGGCCATCCATCCCTTGGATGCTGTCTTTCCCACCACTTCTTGCATTCAAGCGGTCACTGATCTTACACTATAGTCTATTTATGCCCACCATATGACTCTCCATTGTCCTCTGTGTAACTTGAAAATTTAGAGACTGCCATGTTCTTTGGTGCCAAAAAATTTAGGCTTTTAAAAATGTAGAAATCTTTCTCTTTCATTAAATGCAGATTTTTTTTTTTAAAGAGGAGTTTTTTGTTTCAGAAAGAAGCTTGGGGTCATTGGCAAGTACAGTACTATTTTCCAAAGGCAATTCATCCTACTCTCTTCATTCTTTTCACTTCTGAAACCTAGTAACTCTTAGTTCCGCTCAGCTTTGAAAAAGACAAAAAGAGAAAAGAAATCATCAAAATTATTGCAAAACAAAGAGAGTTTCTATGTGTTCTGTACTTAGCACACTCTATATGTATAAATGTGTATGTATATATATATATATACATTATTTATGTAAATATCCAGATATATGTAATTGATATTATGTAAATGGTGGAGTCAGAAACTCTTGAATTCAAATCTGGCCTCAGATCCATAGTAGACCTTATGACCTGAGTAGTTACTTAAACTCTGTTTGTGTTTCCTCATCTGTAAAGTAGGAGTAATGCTCATATCTACTTCCCAGGGTTGTTAT
>JAQQSK010014172.1:0-11220 GCA_028658325.1 Potorous gilbertii | reverse complement strand
TTTCAGGAGGTGATCAGTGGATTCTTTCAATATTTGTTTTACCCTCTGCTTCTAGAATATCAGCCCACTTTTCCTTGATAATTTCTTGAGAGATAATGTCTAGGCTCTTTTTTAGATCATGGCTTTCAAGTAGTCCCATAATTTTAAAATTGTCTCTCCTAGATCTATTTTCCAGGTCAGTTGTTTTTCCAATCAGATATTTCATGTTGTCTGCTATTTTTTCATTCCTATGGTTTTATAATTTCTTGATTTTTCATGGTCATTAGCTTCCATCTGCTCCATTCTAATCTTTAAGGAATTATTTTCCTCATTGAGCTTTTGGATCCCCTTTTCCATCTGACCAATTCTGCTTTTTTTCCCTCCTCCTTGGCTTTTTGGATCTCTTTTGCCATTTGGGTTAGTCTATTTTTTAAAGTGCTATTTTTCTTCTGCATTTTTCAGTCCCGTTTAGCAAGGAGTTGGTTCATTTTTCATGATTTTCCTGTATCTTGTATCACTCTCATTTCTCTTCCCAATTTTTGCTCTAACTTCTCTTACTTGATTTTCAAAATCCTTTTTGAGCTCTTCCATAGCCCGAGACCAATTTATAGTTTTCTTGGAAGCTTTGGATGGAAGAGCTTTGACTTTGTTTTCTTCTGTTTGCATATTTTAGTCTTCCTTGTCACCAAAGTAAGATTTATAATCTGATTCTTTTTTCCAGTTTTTGCTCTTTACCCCAGCCATCTGCTTGACTTCTGAGCTCTTTTCCAGGTATTTCTCTGCTTACAGTGGGGATGGGGTGTGTACTGTCAGTAGCTTGAACCCCCACAATTTGTGGGTCTAGAGATCCAGAAAAAGTTGCTGAAGCTGTCCTTGCTGCTGCTGTAACTGCAGTAGATTCACCTGCCCCCTGCCCCTCAGCTACCCTGGGCCTGGAGCTGGACCACTCCGCCCTCCTGCACTGATCCCACAGGCTCTTCCCACTGGCCTTCCAATTTATCCTCAGCATTTTGTGGTCATGATGTCTGGAAACCATCACAGGCATGAGAGATTCATTCTCTTTAAGGCCTGCCTAGGTCCTGCTGTGCTGGTGCAGCCCATGCTGGACTGTGCCCTGCCCCCAGCATGATGCAATAGATACTTCCTGGAAACCTTCAAGGCTGTCTTTGGCTGTTGATTTCCTTTACTCCATCATTCTGTAGGTTCTCCAGCTCCAGAATTTGTTTAGAGCCATTTTTTTTAACAGATATTTCCCTGGGCCTAGGAGCAGGACTCTAGAAAGTCTGTGCTGTTACTCTGCCATCTTGGCTCCACCCCACTAGAGGTCACATAGTTTTGAGGGCTTTTAGGGATTATTTAGTAAGATATATGAATGAGAGAAAGATTGCAAAGGTTTGGGAAAAACCTCTCAGATTCTGATACCAAAAAAAGTATCAGAACAAATAGTTCAGTGGAAAATACAATATTTTGAGTCAAAGGACTTGGGTACTAATAATGTTCGTACCACTTATCTGTGTGATATCCACTAAACCATTTATGCTCTTTTCTTCTCTTTCTTAATCTGCAAAATAAAGGGTTTGGACCATATGACCTCTCAGGTCTCTTTTTGTTTCCAAATCTGTAACCTTAATTTTTATAATCTTTAATTTATCATCACAGTCGTTGCTTACAATATACTTACATGTTGGATAAATATAGAATATAGTATATTTTAGAATATATTCATCGTTGTCAGACTAAGTACTATCATTTTTATTGAGCACTAGATTGGATCCAAGTTTCATAGATAGAGTGATAAGTCTCCATAGCTTTAAAGACATATGTGATTTGATCATCTTGCATAGTCAGCTTGAAAAGAATCTGTGTGATGATATGGGAATAACATCTAACACGTATCATAAGCCTTATGGAACTTAATAGATAAGTCTTAGAGATATGTGTAAAGCTAAGAAAGATGAATTAAAAAAACCTAGTTTCAAATCTCATTTTTGATGCTGTGTGACTTAAGACAAATCACTCAATTTCCTTGGGCCTCAGTTTCCTCATTTTCAAAATAGGACAAACTGGACTAGATATCTTCTGAGTTCCTTTCCAGTTCTAGATAGCCCTACATTCCTATTGATCCTCTATGTTTACATAGTTAGTGAATGTCAGATATGGGATGTGATCTCAGGTTTTTTGGCACCAAGTCTAGTACACCAACCACTTGGAAGAATGTGTGTTGGGGACTCTTACCCCAGCTAAGTATTTATCTCAGTTTATGATGATAAATTCTCTAAATTCTTTAAACTCATCTGTCAATTCTATTGTATCTTCAGTGTGTTATTATATTGTTTTGAAAAAAAATATTGATGGTTTTCATTTTTTCTACCACTTCAATTTCTTGCTATGCTTCTCTTACTGAATTCTTTCAAAAACCAAAGAAAAATATTTAAACAAAATGATGACAAAGCAACTACATTTTGTCTTTTTCTATTCTATTTTTCAACTAACAGCATTGACTTTCTTTTCCCCTTCCAATTTAAAAAGAAAAAAGAAATCCTTTGCAACAAGTACATAGAGCCAAGCAAAAAAAAATACCCACATTGTCCATGATCAAAAACACGTCTCATTCTGCATCTTTAATTTATCACTTCTCTGTCACGAGATGTGTAGCATGTTTGATCATTAGTTCTTTGGAATCAGGGTTGATCATTGCATTGGTCAGAGATCTTATGTCTTTCAATGTTGTTTGTACAATGTTGTAGTTATTGCATACGTTGCTCTGCTGGTTCCACAGTACAACTATATCCTGCCTCTTGAAAGAAAGGATGGAACATTTTGTTCCTCTGGGACCAAGGTAGGTCATGGAAATTAACTTCAGCTAACTTCCTTATAACATTTTTTTCATTTATGTTATTTTAGTACCATCTGTTTTCCTTTGATCTTCATCAGTTCATACAAAGTCTTCTCATGTTTCTTTGAATTCCTTATATTGTTTCCTATCCTATCCTATTACATTCCTCACAAATAACACTCTATTCCTTGTCTCCAGGGCTGGAATGTGCTTGCTTTTCACCTCCTTATGTTGATACTCCTTTTGGTGAATTTTCAGGTAACAACACATCTTATATGAATTTTAGCCATATTGTCCCGTAAGACATCCATAAATATATCTTGGCATGGTGGATCTCTATCCACTAGACATGGAGTGAAGAAAACATGAGTTCAAATCCCACCTTAAATACTTCACCCCATAGCATTATTTTCCCTATACTCTGTAGAATAGGCAGACCAAAAAAATTTGAATTAAAATCCAGCCTTAGTCACTAACTGTGTGACTCAGGAGAAGTCACTTAACATCTGTTTGCCTCGGTTACCTCCCAGAGTTGTTGTGAGGAATCAAATGAGCTAATAAAGTGCTCAGCACAGTGCTGGTACATTGTAAGTGCTATGTAAATATTGGCTAGCATTATCGCTGTCATTACTATGTTTTCTTCTGTATAGGTGGGCATAGGGACTAGACCTTTGGTTTTGGGGGTTTTTTTGTTTTTTGTGTAGAGAAGTCCTGTGTGTGATAGCTTCCACTACCTGTATATTTTGGCACTTTCTCTTCAGTTTATAATCTAAGAGAGTTGACCAGAGCATTGAGAGATTAAGTGACTTCCCTAGGATCAAATAATCAATATGTATCAGAAGAAAGACTTGAATGGAGGTCTTCTTGGCTCCAGGGCTGATTCTGTTCAGTGTGCCACACTGCCATTCATCCGTACATCTTGTATCTACCTGTTTTACTTACAGGTTGCCTCCCTCCTTAGAATATGAGCTTCTTGAGGAGAGGGATTGATTCTGCCTTTCTTGGTATCCTCAGAATTTAGCACAACACATCACATAATAAACACCTAATAAATACTTGACTGACTGAGCCATTCTGGGCAAATCACTTAAATTCCCTCAGGTTCAATATCTTCATGTATGAAATGGGGATAAAATAGCTTATGAATTATATGGTTAATTGTTCTTTTGATTTTCACACCTATTCTGAGAAGTATACATGTAGAGTTGTTGTGAGAATCGAAAGAAATTATATAGGTAAAGTGCTTTATAGAGGTGAAAGCATCATGTCAGTATTAGCTGTTGGAAGATTTCCTGAATACACTGGAGGTCTTTCTCTAAATCTTTTACAATTTTGTATTTACCAGTGTAATACTTGAGGTTGCCATCTCCTATCCTTTACTAGTATTATAGAACAGGCCCATTTTTTTTTCCTGATCATACATTTTCTGGGTATATTTTCCACATTGTTTCTTGTATGAACACCATTATTGATAAAAGTGCTTTAGCCTACTCACCTCTATCTTATGTTTCTCCTTTATTGTTTGTAATTTTAATTTCTTAGAGCTTTTGATGTCCATGATTTTGCAGTTAGGTAGTTTCTGTGGAGGAATTTTGATTCCCCCAAAGGGATTTTTATTTCAAGGACAGTTTGGGATCATTGAAAGCACTGTGTGATTTTTCTAACACAATCAAATCTTCTTTCTTCTTGTTCGGTTTTGGATCAAGATTGACAATGGCCCATCTGCAATGCCTGTCCAAGATGTATGTACTGACAGATTAACTCAATGGACTGCCCATCCAGCTCCATGTTTTAGTTCAGACAACAGGCATTCTTTATCCATTGGTTTTTCCCTGTGGATATTGTTAGGCTGGAGTAGTGGCTCTCATTGAAGAGGTTAGGAAGTATTCAAGGAACTTAAAGCAGTCAGTGTAATGTCTGACTAAGCAAATGACCAGCTAAGTAAATGGAAATTAGGCAGTATTATTTCTTCCTGACGCTCATGCTACGTTGTGGCCAAGAGAATTTAATGCACCATCAGAAAGAATCTTGCCAACCTGAGAAGTTAATTCATTCCAAATTTCTGATCTGCCATTAATTTGTGGAAATGATACATTTTCTTTCCTTTTAAATTTTATTTAAAAATTTTGAATGCAGAAAATATCTCCAAAATAGTATTTTCATATGTGTGTATATTCCATATATAATGTATGTGTATATATATTAGAACAGAAAAAAATATGCTATGTGGATCTCCAAATTTCTATTATGTACAGCTTTTAAAAATATTTCCTATAAAAAGCCCAATGATTGTCAGTGCTCTCAGGAAGGCCAGTCTCTTAATGGAGTAGGATATATATTGTTAATCATTTATAGAATAAGTTGTCTTTTTATCTGTGTCAATGAAAAATATTTATCAAGAGCTCACTGTAAACTATCCTCTGTGATAGGCATTGTAGACCTTCACAAAGACAGGAAGCCAATCTGTGCTATCACAAAGGTTATAGGAGAATTAATAAAAGAGGTTAAATATGCATAAAACAGGCATAAATCCACACACAAAAAGTTATACAAAACAAGTAAAAATTAATAGAGCTAAGGAGCCAAGTACTAAATACTGAGGAGAAGAAGGAAAAAACAGAATAATGGGGATGGAATTAAGTTAGTGAGGGGTGGCTTATCAAATCACTCAATTAGAATGTGACTTCAGCTTGGCATATATAAATACAGTGGCAAAATATCTTGGTTGATTTTCAGTATTGTCTATTTTAATATCTTTGGTCATAAGAGATTACTTCAACTGCATGACCTAATCAGACGTGACTGAAGGCATTGATTTGAGATCATTCCTAAGAGATGTGAGAGTCTGCTCTGGGTCCCAGCTATTCTATCTCTAGGAGTTTCTGTGATGGAGTTATCTTAGAGGTTGACCTTTTTAGTTCTAAGGCCTCTTGAATGAGATTGCTTTCAGGATGTTTGGGACCATTATGCAGGTTACACATACATACAGCTCTTTTCCTTTGTGAGATTGGTGTGTCCAATTACTAAATTTTATTAATGGCTCTTTTGATGTTTGACAAAATTTAGGAGGAGTATTTTACTTTATTACTTTGTATTTCTAGCTGTAAAGAATGTATCTACTTACACTTTGTAATAGCAAGTGATTGGGAAAGCTGTCTAGATAGACATGCCTAGAAACATCTAGATGGCACAGTGGATAGAGTGCTGGGCCTAGAGCCAGGAAGATCCGAGTTCAGAATCCAGGGTCAGATGACTTCTTAGATGTGTGATCCTGGGAAAGTAATTTAACTTCTATCTGGCTCAGTTTACCCAAATGTAAAGTGGGGATCATAGTAGAGCTACCTCACAGGTTGTTTTAAAGATCAGATGAGATAATATTTGTAAAGCACTTAGTACCTGGCATATAATATGTGCTTAATAAATGACCATTTCTTTTTCTTCCTCTTTGTTTTATTATATTATTTGCATTTACTTGTTCATAGAAAGATGAAATGGCTGCATACATTATGAATTGTGGGGTAGATTGAGAAAACAGAGAAAGTTTAAAAGAGAAAGATTGTAAAATTAATTGTACTTGATAATTATCAATCCTCACTGTGGCATATAAGCAATTCAAAGAGCTGCCTCCAACAAAGACCAGTTTTGCATAAATCAGTTCATCTGATTAAATATTTGATGGACTAGTCAGAATGGTGAAACTCCTGTTTCACTTCATCTTTGTGCTTCATGTATGTTAGATATAAATAATGCTTTTTTCTTTGGCTACCAATGGAACTCTATAAGAGATACATGAGCATTTTAGACTTTAGGTAGGAAAATCTCTTTATTTGCTTCCTGCCCTCTCTCCCCTACTCCATCCTTCATTCCTACTTATGTGACAATTCTCCAAAATAATCCTATATTATTAACCCTTCAACATACATTTAAATTTAGTAATTAGTTGGTTTGACATTAGCAGGCAGAAATAATCAGTTTCCTTCATGGCCGTGTGGATCTATCCTTAACCATCTAAAATTATATTTGATAGCTGGGGAGCTGCTTTGAATACCATTTGAAAATTCTATTGCTTAACTTGATCTTTGGAAAATCTAGTGACTCCAATATATTAAGCCCACTTAAAGTGACAAAAGATAGGTGTTTTCAAATTTTCTAAAACTACTCTTTTATCACAGTACAGATTTAAGCAACTAAAAGGGGAGAAAAAAATAACCCCAAACTACAAAGCTATTAGAGCTGAAAGTTGTTAATTTACTCTGTCTGATTCTGTCATGTTATTGCACTAGATATTAAAAACTCTGCAAAATAAAAAAGTGTTAATATTATATATCAACAAAACTCCTTCTGACATGGTTAGAACTGTGCTTTAGAATATCATTTATGGGGCAAAGTGGGAGGATGGATGCATGAGGCTAGAACCTGACCATTTTATTTTTACTCTCTGCAATATTTATAGCGATGAAAAAATGACCAAAGTGTCCCAAAGCAAATCATTTGGAGGCAATCAATTAGCCTGCTTCAATTCTTTGTGCTCTCTAATGTATCCTCCACACAGTTTACCAAGTTATATTTCTAAAGTGCAATTCTGACTGTGCATTTCCCCTATTCAGAAAATTTCAATGGTCTCCTATTGCTTTCAGTGACCAGTGCCAACTCCATTGTTTGACATTTAAATCTCTTTACTACTTGATTCTGTCTTTCTAAGGTTATTAAATATCATTCCCCTTTAACCTTTCTATAGTCCAGCCAAACAGACCTTCCTTTTGTTCCTCACTAACCCAACTCCCATCTGTGGGCTTTCATATAATGTATCACCCATTGCAGAATGTATTTTCTCTTCACCTCTGCCTCCTGTAATCCCTAGTGTCCTTCCAAACCCAGTTTAAGTATGGCCTTTTAAAAAATGAGATCTTTTCTGGTCTCTCCAGCCCAGGATTACCTTCTATTTGCTTTGCATTTATTTCTTGTATGCCTTTATTTATTTTTCTTTCTTCCAGTAGAATTAGACTCCTTGTGGGAAGAGACTTTCATTTGTCTTTGTATGGCATTAATATCTACATTATAAATACTTAATCAATTCCATGACAAATAACTTTTACTCAAAATGTCAATTAAGCTAAAATAACTGTTCCTTTGACATTTAGAATGAAATATTATAATATCTCATTGCTGGGCCTGGACTTTGGAAGACCTCAGTTCAAATTTGACTCAAAAACTTACTAGTTGTGTGGCCTTAGATGTCACAACCTCTGTCTGCCTAGACTCTTTCAGCTATATATGAAAATGATAACAGCAGCTACTTTTCAGGTTTTTGTGAGGATAAAGTAATATTTGTAAATGACTTAGTTCAGTGCATAGCACATTTTAAGTGCCTAAAAAATGTTTTTTCCTTTTCCCTTCCCCACTTTTTAGTTCTACTTCCTCTCCTTTTTCATCACATTTTTATATGTGAAAATAAGTAAACAACTATTCAATTCTAAAATCATTTACTGAGCACTTACTATACCATGGGGCAGGTAGGTGGCACAGTGGTTAAAGTGATAGACTTGAAGTCAGGAAGACTTATTTCCTTGAATTCAAATCTGGTCTCGACATTCATTAGCTATGTGATCCTGGACAAGACACTTAACCCTGCTTTCCTCAGTTTCCTCATCTGTAAAATGACCTGGAAAAGGATATGACAAATCTTTACCAAGAATCCCCCAAATGGAGTCACAAAGAGTCTGACACACAACTGAAAACAACTAAACAACAATAAAAGAAGATCAACATAAGAACATTCTGGAAAGATGGATGGAAAGTAGATGGTGCAGGGCTTTAAATACGAGACAGAGGAGTTTCTGTTTTATCCTGGAGACAACAGGGAACCACTGAATCTTCTTAAGGAAGGATGAGACATATTCTTAACTGTGCTTCAAAAAAGTAAATTTTTACTCTACAGTAGAAGATGGAAGGGAGAGGGGAGAAGCTTTGGGAGAAAAGATTAGTTATGAAAGCTTTTGAAATAATACAGGCAAGGCACGATGAAAGCTTGAACCATGGTGGTGTTGGGATGACTGAGAGAATATTTTGGGGGGTAAAGGATAAAAACCCTCTGACATTGTATTTTGAATGGATGCTTAATTATAGAGAATGGCACAGAGAGGAGCAGCAAAATGGAGAGGTACTTGGCATCAGACGTATAAGGCCATGTTATATAACCCTGAGATATAGTTTCATATCCTCATTCAAGAGTTGTGACATTCATGGCTACAGTTTAAAGAACTGAGAAAAGTATGAATTGTAATGAAGAATTACTATACTTTTGCAAAAAAGTGGACCCAATTTCAATTGGTTCAGCAAAACATTTTTTTAAAATTAAATTTTTTCAGTCAGTAAAAAATTTTCTCTTCTTCCTCCTCCAGTTGAGAACAACAATAAAATACTGTCATAAACTTGCATAGGTAAGCAAAACGAATCTCTGAACTGGTCACATCTGAAAGAAATACTTTTAGACATGGCCAATGCAGAGATTCATTTTGCTTCACATACACACACACACACACACACACACACACACACACATACACACACACCCACACACACCCCACAGAGATTTGTTTTGCTTTATCCATCTATCCCTACCTCTCCCTATATCTAATCTATTTCATCTAAATATCTCATTCTGCCTACTGAATCTTTCACTTCTCTAATGATGAAGCATTAGTCCTCTGGAGTGACAGTTGGTCAATATGATGATTAGAGTTTCTAAGGCTTCTATAGTTGTTTGTTTTTACAGTATTGTTATCACTGCATAAATTGGTCTCCTGGTTCTGTTCATTTCACTCTCCATCAATTCATACGTCTTCTCAATTTTCTCTGAAACATCCTCTTGATCATGTCTTACAGCATAATGGTATACTGTTATGTTTACATACCATGAATTGTTCAGTCATCCCCCAATTGGTGGACATCACCTATTTTTTCACCTCAAAAAGAGCTATAAATATTTTTGTACATCATTAAGGTTTGATTTTTCTTAGGACTAATCCCTTCCTTAATATACCCTCCCTCTAATTCCCCCTTCTCTCTTTTGCTTCGTATTTCCCTTTTGAGCAAAGTGTATTTGTGAACTTAACTCTCTCTCTCTCTCTCTCTCTCTCTGTCTCTGTCTCTCTCTGTCTCTCTGTCTCTCTCTCTCTCTCCCTCTCCTCCTTCCCCTCTCCCCTCTCCCTCTCTATATGTACTCTTCTATCCTTTGAACAGTTCAAGAAAGAATGCTAAATTTAGTAAGACATTGATTCTATTGGCCTATGATGGCAGCAGATCTTAGTAAGAAGCATGTAACATGTGCTAAATATCATAGCAACATGTGTTATGCATATATGTATGTATGTATTTGGAAAATATAAACACAAGAAAAGTTGGGAACTTGTCTGCATTGACTATTTCTGGAAGGAAATAATAAGGACATGTTATATCTTAGGGGTAATTGATCGTTTTATTAAGTATGCACAGGCATGCTGCACCAGGATATAGTAAGCTTCCACAGTTCCTGAAGTGTTGTGGATGACTGCCTTGCCAGGATCCTTTCTGCATAAGATAAGTTTGAGAACATGCTATTCAAGGGAATTCTAGCACTAGCAGGTACCATGAAATCTCCAACTACATCTTACCATGCACAAAGAGACTCACAACCTGAGTATTTCTATTGCACAGTTCATTAAGGGACATGGAGACTAGACCAAAAATTGAATTAGAGTCAACACATGTACAATTCTGCTGGAAGTGATGCCACTTGCTTTCCACCATACTTACTTCTGTTTCAATGAGAACTATGCCCATCTATGTACTTGCATTATGGAAACTCAGAAGATTTAGAAAGTGAATTCATGGCCAGCGTATCTCTCAGCTAAGAGGCAGACTAAAGAAAGTCAGTAATAGATGAGCTCTGACTGAAGCAAACAACGCCACTAAGACTGAATTCCTCATTAGTACCTTCAATAAGAACAAATTCTACAAAGAAACCCTGATATTAAAGGTAAAAACACATTAGGAGAAGTTTCTCCATATGTAGTGAATGAGTGACTGGGAAATTTGTCTGTTTATCAAACCACCCCAGAGATGATTGGGGAACCTATAAAGATGATTCACCACAACTCCTTATTGTTCATAGGAAAATTAGATAGAAAGTGATATTTCCACTGAAGAAGGGGTGGATGGGGTGGATTGTAACACTCTTGCCTTAGATGAAGCTGAATCAGACAAGGGGAGAAGAACTAAGCAGAGTGGCCACATTTCCTTGGCTAGAAATTCAGCCTTCGAGATTCACAGGTTGCAGAGGTAATTTGTGGAGTCTAGAAATTCTGATAGCTGGCCTGGACCTTCAACAAGTACAGTTAAAGGAATGTAGGTTTAGATATCTAACA
>JAQQSK010014171.1:0-11220 GCA_028658325.1 Potorous gilbertii | reverse complement strand
CAAGATAATTTACGAATTTTCAAATTGTCTGAAAATTGTGACCTTAATAAAGACCAGAATACCATGTTTCAGAAAAATTATTGAAGAAAACTTTCCAGAACTCTTTCAATTGGGGTAAAATGAAAACAAGCATCCACAAATTACTTTCTGAAAGAAATCCCCAAATGAAAATTCCCAGTAATAGCCTAGCCAAAATCCAGAGCTTTTAACTAAAAGGGAAAAAGTACTTCATGCACCCAGCAAGAAAGAGTTCAGATACTAAGGAACTACAGTAAGTGTCCCACAAAGATTTGGTAGGTTCCTCCCTAAAAGAGAGAAGAGCTTATTAATCAACTATTCCAAAATGCAAAGATAAAGACTTAAAAGCAAGGATCACTTATTTGACAAAACCAAATATAATCATATGGAGGTGAGGAGAAGGCAGAGGAAATGGACCTTTAGTGAAATAGATTATTTCCATATATTTTTTGTGAAATGGTCAGAATTGAGTAGACAATTTGAAGTGGAAATATAGGAGACAAAAGATCACGTCCATCATTAAGCATTTATTAAATGCCTACAATGTTCCAGGAACTGTGCTAGATGCTGGGGATGCAAACAATCCCTATCTTTGAGGTGCTCAAAAATCTCACTTGGGGGAGGGCACAGGGATGAACAATATAATAAATAGCTATGTGTCAAAAGATGTATACAAGATGAATTTGGGAAATTCTCATAAGGAAGACATTAACTTTAATTAGGGCCAGGAAAGGTTTGAAGTGGGCAGGTTATGAAGGTTTTCAAGCCAAAAAATGGAATTTACATTTGATTCTGCACATAATGGGGAGCCACTGGCATTTATTAGATGGCAGGGACAGGTTTTGGGCAGGGTGATGTATTCAGTCTTACACTTTAGGAAGATCGATTTGATAAACTCAGTGGAGCATAGAATTCTATACAATCTTCTGAATGTTTTATATTTAAGCAAATGAATGTTCAAGCATGTCTGATTCTTCAGTTTCCCCCCTTTCCAGGTTCCAATGGAATATAACCATTTACAGGAAATTCCAATAATATCTCTGCGAAACAGACTGTTGTTATTACATCATATCTCAGAACTCTTTTGTCCATGCATCCCCATGTTTGACCTTGAGGGGCGTCTTGATGAAACTGGTCAAGGACCTTCAGTTGGATTTGACACATTACGGGGGATTCTGATATCTCAGGGAAAGGTACTTGTGTGAATCTTTGCTATAGCATTTTAAATGGCACTTTGGCTTAATTAAACTTAAATATGATTTTTAAAAATGATGGACTGGAGTGTGAAGACACAAAAGAAATTAAACATTTCAGTTTACTATATATGATTGCTCTGCTAGATGTGTAAAATAATTTCTCCTTTCATTGTCATTTAATAGTAATTGATGGTGAGGCAGCTAGGTGGCACAGTGGATAGAGTACTGGCCCTGGAGTTCTGAGGGCCTGACTTGAAATCTTGTCTCGGATACTTGATAGCGGTGTGGTCTTGGGCAAGTCACTTAGCCCCAACTGCCTCCCCAAAATAATCATAGTAATTGATCATCATTTTCATGAAAACCTTTTGAAGAGCCTCTTTTAAACACACTATGCTAAGTACTATTTTATCAGAGACTGTGGCATGGTAAGTTAAAAAACGAGTTTCTTCATTGTTGTTATGGTGAATACCCAGCAACAGGTTCCAAAATATCATAAAATCTAGTTACAAGTTATATAGAGATATGATATAGATTTCTCTTTGGATTATAACATGGCAGGCTGTAAATGACATCGGAGGTTGTTTTACCAGAAATTATTTAGGGAATACATAGGCTAATGATAGAATAAAAATTAAAAAATGATTCTTTTTGAAGTGTTCAACAAATAGTAAGATCATCCTTTTGAGAGAGTTTATTCAGCAAGGGATCACTTTGAGGATTTGTATTAAAATTAGATATCTAGGTTAGGAGTTGTCATAAAGGGGCAATGATGTGTTCTTATCTATAATACATAATATGTTCTGGTTCTCTTGCTAGCTAGCCTTTAAACCTCAGGTTAGTTTCTTTAATTCACCTATAAATTTTTGTATTACAGTGAATGATTTTTCATGCCTCTTGCTATATTTTATGAGCCAATCACCGTTGATAAGTTTAAAAAATTTATTATGCATCTGTCATGTGCAAGGCTTTGTCCTGTGGGTAGGATTCTGAATGTGTTCTGTGAAAAGATGAATCAGATGTGATTCTTGTTTTTCAGGAACTTACCTGTCAAGGGAAGTAAGAAAAACAAAATGAGACTCTAAAGTCACATGACCTGGGTTCCAACTTAGTACCTTAGTACTCAATGACCTTGGACAAAACATCGGTTGATTACTCTGGGGGTATAATTTCATACTTTATGTGCTGTACCGCCAGAACATTTGGACCAGTTTTCAGCCGTACATCAGTACATTCAATAGTGCATTAGTCTTTGAACCTTCCTGTGCTTCTTATTCCTCCTCTGAAAAAGCAGGGAATTGAACTCGATTGTCTCTGAGGGACTTCAAGCTCTGCGTGATCCTGTGACTATAACGAGAAAACAAGCACTAAAGTCAGTGTGAACTAGAAAGGATATTTGTGTAATGGAGTCGAAGTACTATGTTAAGTAGGATTTTATGAATTTTGTCTGCTTGTTCCAGAATGGGATTCCCTCTTGAATATTAGGTGTTGGCATTAAGAAGGCATACCTTGAGAATGATATTGGAATAACATGAGATTTCTAGAAAAGATCTTATTTATTTAGAATTCTGATATTTGTGTAATGCTCACAGGTTTCAAGGAAGCTGGTGTACAGTGTTGAGGGTTAAAAAACTTTTTACATAATTTTATATATAATCTTATCTTATATATTTGTTATTATTGAGGCAAAAAGAAACATGAATAGGAAAAATCTGTAGGGAGCTAAAATTTTGATTTTAACTAATAATTTAAATTTCTTTTCTCTTACAAATAACAACATTAGTTAATTTGAAGTTGCTCTATTTTCCCTTCACCCTTTTTGAAATAAAAATGCTTATAAGCAGAAAAACTGCGTCCCACAGACTAGATGATCAAGTTGTGAATAATAGACAGTTAAGATTTGAGAGAAGAGATTAGGGGAAGCTTGTTTGTTTTGTTTTGTTTAACTTTTTTCACCACAGTTTTATTGAAACTTTAAAAGAAAATCGCACTATCATCTCTCACTGACTGCTTTCTCCTACTCCCCTATAGATTGTCCATCAGCTGGGTGGGGTAGTAGATAATGTTGGACTTGGAGTTCATATTTTTATGTGCTATACCACACCAGAATATTTGGACCATTTTTGAGCTGTATCAATAGCACATTAGTCTGCTTTTTCCCCCCCATACCCTTTTAACATTTAATGTTTTTGTGTTTTGTCATTTTTGCCATTCTAATGTCTTGTAGATAAAACCTCAGAAAAGGTTTAATTTAAATTTTTCTTAGTAGTGATTTTGGAGTGTTCTTTCATATAATCATAGTCTGCATTTCTTCTTTTGAAAACTGTTATACCCTTTGACCACTTACCTATTGGGGAATGGCTTCTGAAGAAATAGTAAGTATTTCTAAGGGAAATATTAATTGAATTGTGTAGAAAGATCTAAATGATTTTAGGATTGTGAGTAGTACAGGTTATTAAAAAGAAAATAAGGCAATTTTTCCCCCAGTTGAAGATTTGTAGATAATGAAAAATTCCTGCCAAGTATTTTTTGGAAAGGAAATTAACAAATATTGAACATGGTATCATTCCAAGAGGGCCCATGTTCAAAGTAATCACAGAAAGTAAAAGACCAATTGACATAATTAAATATTTGCAGAAAGTGTTGTGATTATTGTTATTTTCAGAAATCAATGTATGAGCTATTTCAGCATCTATTGACATTTAAGCTTTTATTGGACAAATCTGTTGACTTCACCTAGGTAATGTGGTGTAGCAGAAAGAGTACTAAAATTATAAAGGAGACCCAGGTTAAAGGTCCCACCTCCATTACTCATTAAATGTGTGATAGTGGACACTTCATTTAATTTCTCTGAGTCTTGATTTCCTGGGAATAATAACACCTTGCCCACTGAATTACATCATAACATCTTCAAAGCATTTAAATTTCAAAAAGAAATGAGGACAACAGATTAAAAACTGGATAAGAACCACCAAGCTTTTTATACTTTTTAAACTTTTACCATCAACGACAGTGAAATCACCATAGTTCCCAAATGTGCTACATGAGGGAAGTAGAAATACTGCTTAAGATAGCAAGGGTAATCAAATAACAATAAATATCTACTATGATCCAGGTACTGGGAAGAACAAATGAATTTTTCCACATATACACAAGGAAGGTTCATGCTGTAGGTAATATAATTTTGAAGACATTAAGAGATTGATTCCCAAGATACCTGAAAAAAAGTAGGATGAATTCTAGATGCTTGGAAAAAAATCATAACCTTCATCACCAAACAGAGGTGATTGAGAGACTATAAATATCTGCCAGGTCATATCTGTACTTTCTGATCTCTGTAGAAAGAAATCTTTTTGAAAATAATCTACCCAGGCATCAAAGACATCTTTAAAAAAAAAAAAGTAGACTAGGTCTTCCTATCTTTTCCAGGATAAAAGTTCAGTGGTCTCTCATTGGCCCAGTCCCACAGTGATTAGCATGAAAGCTTTAACCTGTGCTGTTTCTGACCTGGGCCAGTTCACCCGTTAGGATAGGCTGGTGGCCCTCAGGTGCTCACCATGTTGGTGCAGATTAACTCAATGAAATTTAGAATTCCTGAACTCAGTCATTCTACCAGTTTCAGAGCTTAATTGATTTACCAGTCCCTGTTTCCTAGGTAACAAGGATCATAGTCATATGTGGACCTCCCCTACCCCAAAGGTATCTGTAATGAAGTTACATGAGAAAGGAATAAGCATGCTTTTGCAAATGATTTTCTACAGAATAGCCCATCTTAGCAAAAAGATTATATAGAAAATATAAGACTTTGCTTATAGTTTGTTGACTACAAAAGGTTTGATTTCTTTTCTTATAGCAAAATACTGCTTTAAAGGCTTTCCTTCAAATTGTTGATTTCATGTATGTGCTAAAGTCCTATAGGAGTTCTTGAGGATGTGACAGTAATGAAATCTTTTCATTCTCTTATTATCAATATGAGGTATCAAATAAAACAATGGAGAGTGATACTAGCTAAATGTGTTAGCTACTGTCATGGAAAATATCCGTGGAGTACATATAGAAGAATACAAATGGAAGAGGAGTTCCTGATAGCTGGTGTGGTGTTGCACTTAGCAGTGTCTGGCATATAGTAAGCATTTAATACTACTAGTTGAGCGAATGACAGGTCCCAGTTCCTTCTGTGTATAGATGACATTGTTTTGATTGCATCAAGCCCTGGGACATTATATAGTGCATCCTCACATATATGATCACATTTAATGGCTTGGTCTAAATCTCCACAAAGGAAATTTATAGATAAAAGTAGATAGATAATGAATGTATGTTTATCATTTAGATGATGTATGCAGTCGGATGGAAAACTTAAAGAGCTATTCCATCATTGCCTCCTTTCTTGGACAAACATGGTTGAAGAAAATAGAACCTGGACACAGAACAGATCAGCAGGAGAGACGGAGATCAGAATGCTTTTGGGCATTTATGTACTTTCTTCTGTGAGCCTCTAAATTTCTCCCAGAACAAAAAGATCCTTATTTTTAATTTCAGTTTTCTTCTGGTGATGCTACATAGCTTCAAGAGATGATGGACCTCTCGGATAAATATAAATTTCTCTTTAGCCTATAATGCTTTTCATATCTGGGTTCGGCTTATTTTTTTCAGCTTTGTTGGACCATTACTCCTCATTCCATACTGTAATCCGGCAGAACTGGCTGCTCCTCTCTTTCTTACATCTCCCATCTTTGTGCCTTTGCACTGGTTATCCTCTATGCTTGGAATGCATTTGCTAGTCTCTTCTGTCTCCCAGATTACAGCTGAAGTCATACTACCTAATGAAGCCTTTCCTGATCTTCCCAACCCAAGTGCTGGTTGCTTACTTTCTCCTTTCCCCAGTTATCTTATACCTAATTTTCTGGTATCCATTTGTTATTTATGCTCTTTATGCTTATTTTGTATGTACTTAAACACACACTTTAAGAACATAAGCTCCTTGAGAGTAAAAACTGTTTAATTCTGCATGTCCATTGTTAAATATAGTACCTGGAACTTAATTGGTATTTAAGAAATTCCTGCTGATAGATTATCTATGAAGGATTTCTGCTAGTCCCGGAAAAACTTTTGATTGGAATATCAATTCTTCCCATCAACTCTCTGAACACTAATGGCTTTTGCATCATTTTTGTTCCACAGGCCAAAGGAGAAGAAAATTTTACACACACCTGCACCCATTCTTGGGTGCCAGAATGAAACCTTTTGTCCTTTCTCATTTCAGAGGGGAATTTCATGGTGTCTTTACTTGTTTGATATGATTTCTTCCTTTTGATACCTGTCTTGCCTTGTATCCATGTATAGTATTAATAATTAAAAGAGATGCTCTGAAAATTCTTCAACTTGTTTTCTGACTTAAACTACGTTAAAAAGAGAACTTCTAGAACTTCTAGAGCTTAGCAGAACATAATTTTTATAGTATTTAAACTTTCATGAAAATTTTAAATGAATTTAAGTGAATTTTCTGCAGTTTCTTGTGTTGTATCATTAAATATTCTTTATATATTTTATCCTAAATTTGTCCATTTTGACTTTTTTTAGGAAGCAGCTTTCCGAAAAGTTGTGCAAGCAACAATGGTGAGAGATCGTCAACATGGTCCTGTAGTAGAGTTAAACAGAATACAGGTAAAAGAAATGTGCGCTTTTCAGTGTAGCAGAACTTGCAACTTTCTGTGATGGTTTGCAAGTGATGAATTATATGTCACAGTGATTGTAGGAGTAAAGAAAAGATGATTTTGGGAACAAGAGTCTCTTCTAGGTACTTTTATTAATACCTTGGGAAAAACTAAAAAGAACAGCATTATTGGATTTTTTGTGTAGGCTTCTAGCTCTTTTTCTCCTCTACCTACCTTGTTTCCAACACTGAACTTCTTGATGACATTAGATATGCTTATGGCACTCCAGTGTTAAAAAAAAAAAAGATAAATTATTGTTTATAGTGTTGATGATTACTACAAATATACAGTTAATTGGTAATTTTCTTGGTTTTTGAGAAATTCTTGAGTGTCAAATTGTCACAGTTTTTGATTTCTAAGTCTTAGGAAGTTGCCTGAGGCACATGTAGATTTAGTGCTTTGCCGAGCACTACATTAACTACTAGTAAGTGTCCGAGCTGGGATTTGAAACAAGGTTTTCCTGATTCAAGCCCAACAGTCTTTATAGGAACAGGCTGATTTAGAGGTTACTTGTCATTTAATACACACATGAAATTAGTCCACTCCTCAGAAATCTTCCTAAACGCCAGTAAATTCTTGAAAAGGGAACAGATAATGTGAAGAAAAAAAATCCTTTGTTTATATAACTTTTGTATTAACACATGATTTTTACCCTGGTGTTGATTACATGACTAGAAGTCTAGGGTCATTTTGAATAAAGTTTATTAAACCTTTGTCCTTTGTTGGATAATACATGTGACTACATTGATGGAAGTGGTCATGGGTGGCTCTTTTCCTCTTCACTGACGTTGGAATATTTAATGTTATGCCAGGGGCCAGTAAAGTTATTTCCACAAATATTTGCTCTACATTATTAACACGTTGTTTCAGTTAACTTAATAAAATGATCTTTTCTTGTTAAGATCATTTGGATAGGAGCTTTATAACTGTAAGTTTAGAAAACAGGAACTCTAGTGACTGCTATACAACTAAATTTGATCACTTCAAAGGGCATTTTTTTTTTGCAAAGAATATAGCTCTTCAGATTTTGATAAAGGTGTTTTTCACTTGAAGCAAATTAGAAGCTTCTTTTGAGTTACTTGACATTTAATATACAAATGAAATTAGTCTACTCTTCAGATATCTTCCTAATTCCAGTTGAGTTTTTTAAAAGAAAGCAATGCAAACCTTTGTTTAGATATCTTTTTAGATATTATTAACACATGATTTTACCCTGTTATTAACAAAATCCTAATTAATGACAACCCTAAGTTAATCAGAATTTCCCATTTCTCATGTCCTGTTTTTTTTAAAATTAGAAATACAAGTAAGAACATATTAAAGATCAGCAATTTAATTACTCCTCCTGATGCCTATCACGTCCCCATTATGCCTTAGTGGATGGTTTCTTGGTTTGATTTGGTCATAAAACTAATCACATGGCTAATTCTTCTTGTGATGGGCCATCACTAGAACTGTATTTCTTTCTTGCTTGGTATAACACTGTTAACTGCTTGTTCTTATTAGGCAATAACTTTCATGAATTGATATTCCCCATTGCATATATTGCATATGTTTTTTCGTGTATTGGTACACTGCTGATTTTTTTCTGTTTTCTGTTTTTACTTTAAAAAATTATTTGTCATACAAGATGGTGGCTCTTTGGAAAAGGAGAAGATGAGAGTTACAGGTAGAAATTGAGGTCCTGAAAAAAGCAAAAGATACTGTAAAATTTATTTGAAACGGTTCTTATTCATTTTCAATTGCAAATTTCACTTTTAAAATGAATTTTAAAATAACATATATTGTAACTGTGAAAAAAAACTATTACTTTTTATATTCTGTAAGGCTCATTGGAATAGGTTTTGTCTGGAAGAAGTAATATAATAATGAATTTATACCGAGGACCTCATCAAAAAAGGAACTTTGAGACCTTATCAAAACAGATGAATGTATTTAACAAATATTTAGCTTAATTTTAATTCAGTTTAGTTTCATGAATCATATAAAATGAAAATTCATGGAAAAACAAAGCTGAACCTTTTCGTAAGTCATTAACTATTAAAGAGAGTTTAAATAAGGCTTAATATGCTACCCTTAACTGAGTTAGGTATGTAGACTAACAGTTTTTAAAAGATCTTCACCATAGATAAAAACAAAGTTTTGTGGTTAATTAAAAAATTCAGTTACAACAGAAATGATAGCTGTTTAGTTTTTTCTTTCAGGTTAACCAAGGTTTTATATTCTATGAAAATCTAGATTGACTTAAATGGTAAATATAATTTCATTTACAACTATATCAAATATTAGTTTTGCATGTAGGTAGGAATCAGCCCTTACTTGAAATTAGATCAACCCTAATTTGAATTTAGATAATTTTTTCAGCTTTCAAGGGAAAAGAACCAAAGGGAAAGATCCCTAATATGTTACTTCTTCCCAATTTAAGGTGAAAGGTCTCAATATCAATGAGATTACATAGAAAGGTAATTGTTATCAGAGAAATTCTTTTAAAATTCTAGGGTCAATTTGGCTTTCCAAAGTTCAGCGTTACCTGTTAGAAATGTTGTATTGCAGAAAATGAAATACACTTATCAACTTTACATTTTGTCCCATCTACAATGTAAGAAGATATCTCAGTTAAGCATAAAAGAAAAATTAAGCTACAGAGTAGTCCAGAGTTATCCACAATGGGTTGACATTGCTAAGATAATAACACATTAAATAAATTCCTGTTTTATTGTCCCTAACTGTGGTGTCCTTTAGTTGTAATAGTGTTACGATGAGTTGAATAAGTTTAGATACTAAGTTGTTGTGACATCTAGCAGTTTTCATTGTTGTCCATATAGATCTATATTTCTTATTATATGTATTTTCACTTTATTGTAATGATAACTTGAAAAAAAGAATATTGAACTGGGCAATGTCTTGGTATGAATATCAGTAGAAGCTTATTTGTTATGGTACATAAAATCATTCCACTTTGACCTTTGGACTCTGTTCCCATTGAGGGATATGTGTGTACACAGAAGGGGTTATTTGCTTATGAGGACTTCTTTTATTTACTTTACACTCCATATATGACCTAGGAAGTGCTTTGGCTAGATGTACTCATTTTCTTTAAGTCATTCTCAAGGATGTTTACTATAGGCCTTGTGAAAGCTGAAAATTTTTTCGAATTTCAAAATTTAAGGGTTTTACTAGATGTAAAACTAGTTTTTGATCCTTGTGTAAATATTTGTAATAGTTCTTTCTTATTAAAATGTATAATCTGGCTTCTGTCTTTGAAATTGTTATATTAGGACTGATTTCTGAAGTTTTAAGGGTTTTACTAGATGTAAAACTAGTTTTTGATCCTTGTGTAAATATTTGTAATAGTTCTTTCTTATTAAAATGTATAATCTGGCTTCTGTCTTTGAAATTGTTATATTAGGACTGATTTCTGAAGTGGTAGTATGATCCTGAACCTTGGTAAAGTTTGCTTTAATACTGTTGGTTTTTGAAGGTAGTACCAAAGGCCAGTGATATGGAAAGGTTTTGAGTGTTATTCTTGTGATTGACCATGTGTATCTCCCTCAGAGGAGAGAGACTAGGTTAGCTAAGTTTGGCTAGCTCATCACTAGAAAGTTGGTTACTAGGGGATTTTGGGGGCGTTGTTTTTTGTCACGCTCATAGAGATTGTTGAGAGAAAAGTTATATGTACCTTGAGAAATAGTGGACTTTTTGAAGTATAAAAAAGATCAATATTATAGAAATGTACTATAGTACTCAAAAGCTCGGTAGAAAAAAGACATGGATATGATATGGTACTATTACAAGCTTTTGGAAATCACTCATTGTAGATTTGTAAGTCCTACCCTTCATTGATTTGGTAAGTGAGCAGTAACTGATTTAATTACATTAGTGGAGCTGATTATTTTAATGCATGCTAGTGAACACACAGAATCTTATTAAACTTAAAGAACTCAAGAAGACAGGCATTTAACAAGAGAAAGAAAGTTTTTTTTTGTTGTTGTTATTTTTTTTAACATTTATAACATTTTTTTTATTTTTTTTAAAAATAATTTTATTTAACTTTTTACATTCATTTTCACAAGATTTTGGGTTCCAAAATTTTCTCCCCATTTGTCCCCTCCCCCCTCCCCAATACACTGGACATTCTAATTACCCATATCACCAATCTGCCCTCTCTTCTAGCATCCCTCCCTTCCCTTACCCCAACTTCTCTTTTGTCCTGTAGGGCCAGATAACTTACTATTCCCCATTACCTGTATTTCTTATTTCCTAGTAGCAAGAACAATACTCAACAGTTGATC
>JAQQSK010014170.1:0-11221 GCA_028658325.1 Potorous gilbertii | reverse complement strand
ATAGGAAGGAAAGGAAGGAGAGGGAGAATTTGGAACTCAAAATTTTTAAAAATCAATGTTAAAAGTTGTTTTTACGTGTAATTTAAAAACATTTTTGAAATAAGTGAAAAAGAAAAAGAAAGAATTCTTTTGTATCTCTAAGATCAAAACAATTATGATTATGTCAACTAAAAGCATTTTGGCACTGGCAGATCAATGAAAAAGCAGAGCAGGATGATTGTTCCCCAATTTGAGTGTTCAGATATGGTTTGGAACATAGCATAACAAAAAATCAATTTATCCTTTTTTTCTGTATTTCCCAGGTTACTTATGGTCATCTTTTTACTGGAATGAGGTTCATTCTTTCTAACCACCCACTGCCATGATTCACAATGAAGAAATTTCAGTGTCTTCTTCATCAGAGACATGTTGCATAAATGCAAGTGGAGAAAATGAGGTGTGGGAATTCCCTGGGGAAATCATCCCTAGGGAAATCATAGTTCCCGAACTACAATCATGACACATCTTAAGATACATCTCACACAAGTTCACATAGCAGTTTGAGCCAAAGAACAATTTTCATATTCAGGCTTCATGTCTTCTCTTTTTTTAAGATAACATAAGCCATGCAATGTTCCCAATTAAATCAATTTCTTATTTTCCTTCTAGTAATGATATTCCCAAGATTGTCTTAAATTCTATCACTTTCTTCAAGTATTACTAATGAAAAATGAATTTTTCAGATGCCTTGATTTTTCAATTGTGAGCCAATAATTCAGCTGGGCCCTCACTTCTAAGGTCCTGACCTGTTACTCACATGAATTATATGAGCTGAAAGACGGATGAAAAATTGTTTTTTTCACAATGCTTGTCAAATGACATTATAAAGGATTGAAATCTTGTCATATTACATTAGGAGGGTCATATTTTTAGTCATATCCATTTTTTACTGTCCTTGAAATGTGCTAAAATGACAGAATATGCATCAAAGATTGATATTTCCACACAATGAATGATGTGCTATGTATGTGAAATGTTTGGAGTTACTAGTTATTAATAAATGGTTACATTTTCTATGAAGATGAGAAAAGCTTCCCTGAACTTCCACTATGGTTTCCTCTGGTGTCTTCCAACTAAATCATTACAAAACACCATTTGCTTAGCTTTTCTTTATGTTCCATGAACATTTCAGTAGTAAAATGCTCACTGGTAGATATTATTACATAGTGGACAGAGGACGATTTTTGTGAGGCAATCTGTGTTCAAATCCCAGAACAGGCAATTACTAGCTTTGTGACCATAGGGAAGTTGCTTAACCTCTCTGTAAAATGAGGAAAACAGTAGACCAATTCAACAAAACTTTTTTAAAGCACCTACTGTGTGCAAGGTGCTTTGCTAGATGGGGCAGTTGGTTACTCTGTAGCTTACAGGTTTAGAGTAGCCTGGGACACTGACAGGTTAGGTGACCTGGTCAGCGTCATATCACCAGGATGTATTGGAGTTGGAGCTTAAATCCAAAATTTCCTGATTCTAAGGCTCTTTCTCTATCCCCTACACCATCCTGTCTCTCACACTAGGGAACACAAAGATATACAAACTGTCTATTTTCCAACATATGCCTATATAAATAAATATCAGAAAAGACAAAGTCAAACAGTCATTTCAAGAGAGAGAGAAAGAATGAGCAATTAAAGGAATCCGAAATGGCTGTGGAGGAGGAGGAAGCACTTGAACTATGCTTGGAAGGAAGCTAGGGAATCTAATAATGTTGTTTTGATTCAAATACATTATTTTATAACTAGGTGTTGTTATTAGCAAATAATAGAATGGAAAATATCAGGTGACCAGAGAAATAATCTAGTTCTCCCCACTCAGTTTTACAGATAAATAAATCAAGATCCAAGGAGCGCTTGGTGCCAAAGCTAGAACTAGAACCTCAGTCTTACTACTCCCAGTCCAGTGTTTTATTTTCTTTCATCAAGCCTTATTTCTTTCCATTGGTTGTACTACTAAAAGAATTCTAAACTTATAGACAGGGTGTCCTAAAAACTTAAAATAGTAATAAGAATTTTGAGATACCTTGTATAAAAATAGTGCTTTTTGTAATCTTGGACTTAATCAATATGCTTCTACTACCCACTATGCACCAAGTATTTGTGATTGGTACTAGGAAGAGAAATGCACTAAATGGAAATTCTTACTAGGAGGTTAAATTCTGGTGAAGGAGACAGAACATATCGAAGTATATACTGAATGAAAATAAAGGGAATAAATACAAGGTAGTTAGATCCAGATAGTATGGGAGGGAGGGCATTACCAGTTGGTGAAATCAGGAAAAATAGTGATTGAATTGTATCTTAAAGGAAGACAAGGAATCTCTGAAGTGAAGAGGCATTGGGGATATCCAGGGCAAGCCACAAAAATGTGACAGTTTCATGTGCAAGTAACTCAGAGAAGACTAGTCTGACTAGATTGAAATATGTGTTAAGGAGAGTAAAATGCAATAAGGCTAAAAAGATAAGATGGGGCTATGTTGTGCAGGATTCTTAAAGCCAAATAAAGGTATATTTGATCTTTGAGATAACTGGGAGTTACTGAAACTGATAAGAGTAGAGGAGTCACATGGCAAGATCTGCATTTAAAGAAAATCACCTTGGCAGCAGTGTGTAGGAGGATGGGCTGCAGTGGAGAGAGACTTGAGACAGTAAGAACCATTAAGAGGATGTTGTAGGCAGCAGTGTGTAGGAGGATGGGCTGCAGTGGAGAGAGACTTGAGACAGTAAGAACCATTAAGAGGATGTTGTAATTAAGGAATGAGGTGATAAAGGCCAAAATTAAGGTGGCAGCTATGTGAGTAAAGAGAAGGGACAAGATGTAAGAGATGTAAATGTAGAAATAGCAAGATTTCACAACTGATTAAATATATAGGAGGAAAGAGAGAAAAGAACTGAGAGGAACATTGAAGTTATAAACCTAGGAGACTTGAAGAATGATAGTGCCTTTGACAGAAATATCTTTTGTTTGGGATATATTGAGTTAGAGGTACTGCTGAGGCCATCTAGTTTGAAATGTTGAAGAAATCACTGGTGATGAAGGAATAGAAGCTCAGGGGAGAGATTGGGGCTGGATACAAATATCTGGGAGTCATCAACATGGAGAACATAAACTATAGGAGGTGATGAAGCCAAGAGAGAGAGGGTAAATAGAAAAGAAGACGGTTCAGAACAAAATCTTGGAGAATACCTACAGTTAGGGAGCATGATAGGGATGATAAGGGAGAAAGGAAACTCATAAGGAGTAGTTAGCTTGAAGGAGAACCACGGGAGTATATTCACAAAAACCCGTAGAGGAGGCAGGATTCAGAATTTACTACCTAGTAAATAGTATCACATGTATCAGACAGGTTGAAAAGGATTAGTGTGGACCTAACACTGTAAGATTTAACAATCAAGAGGTAATTGGTAACTTGTATGTTAGCCTGGGAGGTCTTGGAGATCAAGGACTACCTTGCCCTTCTTTATATCCCCAGGAGTTAACAGTTTCTGACAAATAGTAGGCACTTAACAAATTCTAGTTGACATATGTATTTAGCTTTTACACAGGGCTATTTACTGAAAAGCCATGGAAAGAACCAAAGAACAAACACATTCCCCTAACCCAGGGCACATTCTCTGCTATTCTGCTTTGGCTTCTGGTAGCTTTGGAGGGAGTAGTTTCAATTGAGTAATGGAATTGGAAGCCAGATTGCCAAGGGGTGAGGAGTGAGTGAGAAAGAAGGAAACAGAGACAAGAAGGGTAGATAGCTTTTTCTTGAAGTTTGGCTGAGAAAAGAAGATTATCTACTGATAATATGAGTCAATAGCATTCCTATACGGAAAGAAATGTCAATAACGCATTATAAACATGTTATTAATGCTTATTAATTCATTAATTAATTCCTATTAATTAAAATAGAAATAATTTCTGGTTAACTGGGGGAAAGATAAGGCATAACAAAAGAGACATAAAAAGCAGTGACTCCCCTAAGTATAATTACCTAGAGAAATATTATATAATACTGGGATCCCCAGTAACCTAAGTATACCAAAGAAAGGGCATCTGCTGTGGGGGTTGTTACCTGATCTAAGGATTATATAGCCTACCAGAAAGGTTACTAGTACTGGAAGACCTCTATACTGGATCATCACTCATGAACACAATCATCACTTGAAATATCTCAGAAACTTTAGGGTAGATTGATATTTTAATTTTCAAGTAAATCAGGCTGTCTAACTTGGCAAAAACGTTTAGTTCAGTCCTCTCTGGTCAACCAGGGTGGTTAGTGATTTAAACATAACTATCTACCATATTGTTTTACAAATGTTTTAAAGGCACCTGAGGAAATCTGACTGACAGATACCAAAATGTGAAAATGCCTGTGTACATATATATATGTCTCTGTAGACTTATTTTATGCCATATCAGTATATTCTGGGTCAAATCTCAGATCACAAACCATTACTGGAATCCAATGTGTATTTGTTAAACATCTACAACCCAGGTGCCATCCTTCACTCCTTGTTCTCTCTCTTCCCCTATACCCAAGTAGTTGTCTGGACCTACCATTCTAACATCTCTCGTGTACTCTTCCTTGTTTCCTTTGACATTGCCTGCATCCTGGTGTAGACTCTCATCACCTCACTCCTGGACTCCTGCAATGGCCTGCTGCATGGTTTCCATGTCTCAAATCTCTCCCCATTGTAATGTATCTACATTGAATGCTTTCTGACCATATCACCTCCCTCTTCAGTAAATTCCAGGAGGTCCCTATTATCTCCAGGATCCTATGAAATCCTTGGTTTTTCTTTTAAACCTTTCATCATCTGTTTCCTTTCCATCTTTCTCATCTTCTTATACAGAACTTTATTCCATGTACTCTGAAGTCTAGCTTCCTTGCTCTTCTTCACATAGGACAGTTCATCTCTGGACTCCAAGTACTTCTACTGACTGTCCCGAGTACCTGGAATACGCTCCCTCCTCACCTCTGCCTCTTGGTTTCTTTCAAATCTCAGAGAAAGTCCTTTCTGCAAGAAACCTTTCCTAATCCTCCTTAATCTTAGTGCCTTCCCTTTAAGACTAACCCCAATTTATCCTGCATATTTATTGTTTGTATGTTGTCTTTCTGATTAATCTGTGAGCTCCTCAAGAGCAGGAACTGGTATTTGTTCTTTGCAGCTACTCCTCTTCCCCAAAAAACCTCCCCATTTCTCTACAACCAAACAAGCTGCAGCCTGTATACAATACAGTGCCTAGTATACAATAGGTGCTAAATAAAATCTAGTTGACTGATTAATTACCATCTGACAGGCATTGTGCCAGGCCCTCAGGGTATAAAGGAAGAAAAGACCTGTGATTTCACTGATAGAGAATTTATGTTTGCAGAAGCTTTCTCTAGTAAGAGGTTGGACCTTTCAGAGACTCCTACATTTTCAGAGAGTTGTTTAGAGCACTGGCAGGTTAAATAACATACCCATGGTGTGATATGATTAGATCTGAGTTTTAGAAAAAAATCACTTTAGTGACTGACTGGAGGACCATTGGAATGAGGAGAAATTTCAGGCAGGCAAAGGCTCCCCCCACCCCAAAACAGGCTATTGCAATAATCAAGGCACAAGGTAATAAGGGCCTGCGCAGTGGAGAGGAGACACAATCAAGAGATGTTGCAATAGGCCTTAGAATATATTGCGGGGTGCGGAGAGGGAGAGATAATGAGTGTTCCAGAATGACTCCCAGGTTGTAAGCCTGAGGATTGGGAGAAGGGTGTTGTCCTCTACGGTAATAGAGAAGGTAGGAGAGGTGGGGAAGGATTTAGGTGGAAAGACAGTGAGTTCAGTTTGGGGCATGTTGGATTTAAGATGTCTACTGGACATTCTGGTTGAGGTGCCTGAAGGGCAGTTGGAAAGGCAAGAATGGAGGTCATCAGAGAGTTTGGGGCAGGATAGGTAGAACAGAAATGGTAATTAAATCCATGGGATCTGATAAGATCGTGGAGTAATAATCCAGAGGGTCCAGGACAGAACCCTGAGAGATGCCTATGAATATACAATATACAGTGATGCACAAGGTAATGACAAATGATGTTTTCCAAAAAGCCCAAGTTTGAACGTGTTTTAGATGTAGCTTTTAGCACAAGAAAAGTTTGATAGAATTTCTTCATTTATGAAATTAGAAAGGATGCTAGAGATCATTTATTTTAACCTCAGCATTTTATAAATGAAAAACTGGTGCCAAAGATGTGAATTGACTTGCCCAAGGTCTTTTGGCTGTCTAGTTGCAAAGCTAAGACTTAAACCTAGGTGTCCTGATTCCCAGTCCTGCTACAATATGCCTCTTTATTTCCAGAGTAGGAACGCAAATGTATCTTCTGCAGACTTGACATTTCTAGCTGTTTTAATTGACTTAGGTTTAATTTCATATATGATGGGTATGTGTATACATGCATATGTGTGCATGTTTTTGTGTATGTATAGGAACCAAGGTGGGGTAGTGAATAAAGAGGCAGCTTTGAAACCAGGAAGACCTGGGTGTAAGTCCCACTTTTGATGCATAGCAGGCAAGTCACTGAACCTCTGGGTGCTCTTGGAAGCTTTCAGAATTAGAGAGATGACAGTGACCTGCATTGACAGAGGAAGTACTTTACTCAATACACCAGTGAAATCACAAGTCTCTATCTAAGATGGGTAAAAATGCTTAATTTCACTCTGTTATATTACTAAATAAGTTACTCTCTTTGTACCCACTGCATTCATATATTCTCCCTGCTTAACTGATGTATTACATGGACATTCTCCATGCTTTGTGTGGGTTACAGTACAAAGCGAAAAAACTCAACTGTAAAATAGTGGAAAGATACTACCACATCAGAATTTTCCCATAAAAACATTCGAGTGCAAAAGCTTCTAAGATCTGGGAGCAGACATTTCCCCTTTTCCAATATGCATAGCCTTTTTCTCTTTTTTCGCATCACTTAATTCTGTATTTCCATTTTCTTTTCCTGAAAGGAATCTTGGATTTTGCCTACCATTTGGCAATTCTTGGAATCAGACATTTGATACTATTGAAAAGAAATTCCTCATTATCAGTTCATGATTTGAATTTTAAAAAGCCCACAACTAGAGGCAAGGGTGTGGTGGAGGGGAACACTTGCAGGATTGAATGTAAGAGGGCATGCGTTCAAATCTTGTTTCTTTGACTTACCACCTACAAAACGTGAGATGTCACAAATCTCTTTGAGCTTCAGTTTCTGCAGTTGTAAGATGAGAGGGAAATTTTCAATGACATCAACAATCCCTTCCATCTCTTTACCTATGATTCTGGAGAAGAAAATACTTGTCTACACTAATGTGATGAAATGTATACACTCAATCTCATGAAAAATCTTACATTAGAGTGTAAGTTTATTAAGGACAAGAGATGTCTCACTTTTGTGTTTGTATCCCCAGAATCCAGTACTTAGGAGGCACTTAATTAATGCTTTTTAATTGATTGATTGATACTATCCTTAGAATTTGTGCTGTGGAGCCACTTTATAAGAGAGAGCACTACTGACAATGTAGGATGGATTATTTTTTTAAAAAGACATCCTCAAATGCAGTATAAGATGGCCTAACCTTATACCTAATTGTATTCAGATTATTTTGACCCATAATATAAGTAATAATATGATAACTCTATAAATAAAAATAAGCCTTGTTCCAAATGGTGCATCAATATTCTCCAGGAATTCCATTTGATTTCCACTGATGGTTAAAGACTAGTGGAGAGAATAAAGAGATGTAAAATAGAGAAAATTTAGCCTGGATCTCCCTCCTGGGTCCTTGCCTGGTATTAGACATTTCCAAAGATGCCAGGAAACAGCTTCCTTTTACCTTATCAAAAGTGGCTTAAATAAACTGAAATGTAAGGAGGTATGGAACAATTCTTCTCTTTCCTTCTTCACCCTCTCCTGGCTTTGGCTTCTTTGTTAGTAGAACCTGAATCTATTCTATTCCATAGGGCTTTCCTGCAATTAGGACTTCTTAATCCTCTCTCTGCTATCCTTTCAACTGTGAATCAACTAGAAGGACAACAGATGTCTTTGAGTCAATCAAAAAAATTAAGTCGTCCAAGTCTTTGCATGTCCTTAACGCTATTGAGGAAAATATCAAAGAAAGTAGTCTTATGCACAGCAGCCATTTAGAGAACTTCTAATTAACATATACATGGCAGGCATTTGTAATAATTGGCATGGATTATATAATAATAAGCCAATTTGAAGGCACAGCAAACTGAGTAATCTGTTTTATGCACAGCTTCAAAAAAAAAATTCCTTGTAATTATGAGAACTCTTTCCATGGAAATATACACATTCAAGTGGAATGTAGAGAACTATCTGCATGTTTGATCAGTTTTGACATTTAAGAACAACAGTGTCTTACTATTATTCATAGCTTAATTTCATATTCCACCTACCTAAAATTTCCATTCTATGAGAAATGGATGTTCCACAGTATATTTATGCACATTGTTTTTACTTTTTAAAAATTGTTTTCATTTATGCAGTTTGATGATTTATGCAGTATTTATGATGTTCTGATAGGCTTCTGAATTCTATAGTGGTTAAAATGGTTATTCTTTAACGTGCACATCCCAGAATCATGGGGTTATCTAAGTACAGAATTTTGGAATTGTAAAGGACCTTAGAGATCACCTGGTCTAGTTTCCTCCCACCCACACCTACCCCCCTCATTACTACAAATGAAGAAACTGAGACTTAAGAAAATGAAATTATCCCATTTTAAATTATCCACTTCTTTTCTAGTTGAATGGAAGGTTCACTGTGGAAATACACTAGTGGGGATGAGTGTTACAAACAGGCTGCCTTAACAAATACAAGCGAAACAAGAATACGCTAGGTACAAACTCTTAAGAGTACAGTTTGTCTTTGTACCCTACTCCCTAGAGTCTAGAATACAGTAAGGGGTTTGAGTTGAATGAAATGGCCCAAGGTCACACATCAGTTTAGTGACAAAATAGGGTTGATTTTAAAGTCATGGGACTTTCAAATGGAGAGTATGCCCACTTCTTCTGAGCCCAAATGCACGGCTTTTCCCATTACACTCTAGTGTTGAAAAACTAAACTGACACTTAAAAAATACACTCTTTCACTTTAATGCAATATTATCAGTGTGTTTCCTGAGATACTTTGGAGGTATTTCTTCCAAGCATGTCCAAACACAAATGTCTTTCTGATAACCTGGGGAAAATATCCTGGTACTTGATTAGATAGTTAAATGTTATGGAACCAGTGAGCAGTAATTTCACTGCATTTTTCTGCCTTGGTTTTCTACTAAATTTTTCATTAAGTTATTTATTAAGGGTCTACATGTACCTGCACCTTTTGGACCTTTGCATCATTCCAGAGATGCCTTCTTTCCCACAACTCAGGACAATGAGCTTTTGTTTTGTCTCCCTTGGTTCACAAAAATCTGATGAACTCCAAGTTAGCCTGAACACTCGAATTAAGATCAGAGGAGATAAGCACCAAAATGCCACACTAAAATCCAGATAAATCAGATCTTTAATCATACCTTTCTCCTCTTCTCCCCACCCCAAACATTTTTATACAAATGAACTGGCTGAAATGAAAAGTCAAGGGCAAATATAAAAGAAGTGATAAGAGGGCAACCAATGACAGAATGGAAAAAATTTTCCTTGTTAAGGTGATTTCTATCAGTGACCTACCTCCGAGGCCCTTACAACTTGAGGATCAGTGTTTTCAAACAGACACCTCCAGTCCCTGGGTTGGTGATGAGAGTATGTATGGTATGAACCAGAATCTTACATGTGAATAAAACTGCATATTGTACCAGTTTTTTTTTTAATTTTTTACCTCCCTGAATCCTCACCAGTGTCGTGAGGCAGGAAGTACAAATATTTTTATCTCCATTTTGAAGATGAGGAGATTGAGATTCACTGAGATATAGTGAGAGTATGATACATTAGAGAGACTCCTGAAGGAGAAGACGTGAGTTCAAGTCCCACCCCCTACACTGGATCACACTAGTCATGTCACCTTGGACACCGAACTTTCTTGATCTCAATTTCTTCATCTTTCAAGGGAGGAAATTGGACTAGATGATCTCTGAGGTCCCTTCTTATTCTAGTATCCATGAATTTGTGACCAAGAAGAGGAAAGGCTGGGAACATTCTATTAAAAATCTGTATTATGAGACAGCAAATTTCAAAAGTTTCATAGGGAAAAAGTTTCAGGTGGGATCCTATGAACTACAATTCTTTTTTGGTGGTTTTTCAAATTAATTTATTTTTAGTTTTCAACATTTACTTTTATAAGATTTTGAGTTCTAAATTTTTCCCCTCTTCCCTCCCCTCCCCCCATCCCAAGACTGCATATAATCTGATATAGGCTATATGTGTACAATTATCTTAAACATATTTCCACATTAGTCATCCTGTGAAAGAAAAAGGGAAAAACCACAAGAAAGAAAAGACAATCAAAAAAGAAATAATAGAATGCTTTGATTTGCATTCAGACTCTATAGTTTTTCCTCTGGATGTGGGCAGCATTTTCCATCCTGAGTCCCTTGGAACTGTCTTCAATCATTGCATTGCTGAGAAGAGCCAAGTGTATCAAAGTGAGTCATCACACAATGTTGCTGTCACTTTGTTCAGTGTTCCCCCGATTCTGCTCACTTCACTCATCATCAATTCGTGTAAGTCTTTTCATGTTTTTGTTGAAATCAGCCTGCTCATCATTTCTTATGGAGTAACAGTATTCCATTGCATATATATATATATATATATATATATACATATATATATATATATATGTGTGTGTGTGTGTGTGTGTGTGTGTGTGTATGCATATGTATATATATATGTGTGTGTATATGTATATATGTATGTATATATATATATATATATATGTGTGTGTGTATGTGTGTGTGTGTGTGTGTGTATATTACCACAACTAGTTCAGCCATTGAATTGATGGGCATCTCCTCAATTTCCACAAATTTGGCTACCACAAAAAGTGATGCTATAAATATTTTTGTACATGTGGGTCTTTTTCCCATTTTTATGATCTCTTTGTGATATAGACCTAGTAGCAGTATTGCTGGACCAAAGGGTATGCACAGTTTTATAGCCCTTTGAGAATAGTTCCCAATTCCTTTCTAGAATGGTTAGATTAGTTTACAATTCC
>JAQQSK010014169.1:0-11221 GCA_028658325.1 Potorous gilbertii | reverse complement strand
TCAAGTTCAAGGTTCAGGTTCCAAGTCTAGTGAGTTTGGCACCAACCAGACAAAGTACCAGAACTAAACAGAGTGATCTTAGATTGCCTCAATCTTTGAGCCTGTAGGTGCCAGGAGGTCAACTTCACTCAGCTTCCCTTCAGCAGATATTCTTCCTAGCAGCCCCTGGCTTCATTAAAATCCATAGCACTCTGGGAAGCTCTGAGGCAGCAGGAGAGTCCAAAGATCCATAGAAACCATCATTACCAGATAGTAGATTTTTACAAAGCCAAATAGATGTATTTCCTTGGTTCTATATTGTTATGTTTTTCTTTTCACTCATTTGAGTTGCAGAATGCTCTGTAATATTAATGTTATTCCAGTGACCTTTTTTCTCTAATACACTCTGGTTTGCTCTAGAACCAACAGCAAATGAGAAAAAATGTATACATACACAAAGGCTGTAAATGAAATTAATACATTCAAAATCATGGTATTAGTTTGGAAGATAGAAAATCAATTACTCTTTAAGTATGAGCAGTTACATTAGTTAATTCAATACACTCCAATATTTTACATAGAATGGACATCAAACAGAATCCAGTCTTTTCTGCTGTTATTATTTTAGAACTATTGTACCATGATAGCTTTTAAGAGCTGAAGATTGTCAGTTTCAAAGCAATAATTACATGCACTAGTTAGAACTTCATCCTATTTTTCCTTTTTATAATTTTAACAAGAAAAATAAGTTTGATTTTCTTTTTCTCTTACGGAAATACATATTCCCTAGGTGTGAAGGGGCAATTAATTTCTCCTTCTTCATGAAGTTGCTTGGTTCCTGTAATGGTAATTCAAATGGGAGGATCTTTCCCATTCATTAACAGACCCATGTGAGCTGCCTGCATAGCATGGAAGCTTGAGTCACATGAGTCTGTAGTGGGAGGAACTTGCTGAACATGTGGAACAGGAAGGGATGGGGCAGGAAGGGTGGAACAGGAAGAGGCAGAGCTGGAGCAGAGCTGAGAAGAAATTGATCAGAGCAATCAGAACTGAGGGAGGCAGCTGGCTAGCATGAGTGAGAGAGCTTGTTTGTGATTTGTTCAATGGAGCTGGTTTGTGGGAAGCCTAACAGAGGGAAGTGACCTCAGCATTGTTATTGTGTATAGATTTTTGTTACTATGATGGATTTGGCTTTCTGGTGTCAGAATAAATGTTTTGGTTCTGTCTTCCATGTGGAAAGTCTGTTGTATTTTGCAATTCAGAATTGCATTGGCATATTCATAGCCACTGCAGGTGCTGTGAATATCGCATTGGTGCTACAGTTCCTAACTGATTTTTTTCTCTGTGGTTTATGAAAGAGTTTTATAATATAGTGTACTTAGGGAATATAGTTTTAGTATCCCAACAGAGTCACTAACACAATATGGCAGATAATTTTGTACACTCTTAATATATTCCCTACTATGCACCTTCTTGGAATTATAGGTATAAGAGATTAGGAGAAAAATTTCACAATGTTAATAAATGTATGATGACAAGACAGAAAATATTTATTTCTTGTGATTATGGGGAAGAATATTTGGCAAATTAATGAATAATTCTCTATTTGTATATCAAATAAATAAGACTGATGTTTATTGAAGTAGGGAATATCTTGATTATAAACCATAAATGTCCATTAACAAATGAAATTGAATTTGTATATTTTATCCCACAGCAGAAAGTCAAACATAGGCAATACTTTTACATAGAAACAGCTCTGATACAGGAATGAATTCCCACAGGGGTAGCAATATGATCTAATTCAGTGGTATCTAACTCAACTAGAAATGGATACTGCTCACCTCATATTGACTTAGAAAACCACAAATTTACCCAGTAATATCACTTCTAGGATTGTATCCCCAAGAGATCATAAAAATGGGAAAGGGTCCCACATGTACAAAAATATTTACAGCAGTTCTCTTTGTGGTGGCCAAAAACTGGAAATCAAGGGGATACCCATCAATTGGGGAATGGCTGAATAAATTATGGTATATGAATGTAATGGAATACTATTGTGCTATAAGAAATGATGAACAGGAATACTTCAGAGAGGCCTGGAAAGACTTATATGATCTGATGCTGAGCAAAAGGAACAGAGCCAGGAGAACCTTGTGCACAGCAATGACCACAGTGTATGAGAGTTTTTTCTGGTAGACTTGGAACTTCATTGCAATGCAAGGACTTAAAAAAATTCCCAATGGTCTTTTAAGGCAAAATGCCTTCCACATCCAGAGAAAAGAACTGTGGAATTCAATTGCAAAATGTGGCAGATCATTTTCTTTTGTATTACATTTTGGCTTGTTATATGATTTCTTCCATTCATTTGAATTCTTCTACACAGCATGACTATAGTGAAAATGTATTTGATAGGAATGTATGTGTAGAAGCTATGTAAAATTGTATGCTGTCTCAGGGAAGGAGGGGGGAGATAGGAAGGAAGGAGGGAAAAAAAATCTAAGTTATATGGTAGCGATTGTAGAACACTGAAAATAAATAAAATCAATTAAAAAAAGAAAAAGAAAACCACAAATTAACACAGTCTATGTTGAATTGTATTTTTATTTATTTTGTTAAATATTTCCTATTTTTATTCTGACTGCTCTAGGGAGATTTGTAGACTATCTGCTGCCAGGTAGTTCCAGTTTAACATCTCTGGTGTAATGGAAAGAATATTTAACTGGAAATTAGAAGACATGGGTACTCATCCCGACTCTGTTATTGCTTATTTGCTGTGCAGATCATATAACCCCTTTGAGTTTAATTTTCTCCATTTTTCAAATGGAGAGACCTGCCTTTTGCATCTTTGAGGAGTTTTGTAAAGATGAAATGAAATCGTAAGTATTGAATGATAGGAGCTTCTCTCTCTCTTTCCTATTTGAGTAATTCAAAAAATTAAGCATGTTTTCCAAGAGACATACATAGTGATGGAGAGGGATGATAAATAGGTGAGTAGTTGAACTAAGAGTGGGGGAAAGCACCTGAGAGTGGAAGGAAACTAGAAGAGAAGACTGAACACTTTTTGCTTTCATTTTTAACTAGGAAGATGGCATCAAAGGATAGATGGACTCCATGAAGAGTCAATTATTGGTCTTGACTGAGAAACTGTAGGCTATACTCTACACAGTCATGAAGACTTGTGGGAATTTGGAGAGAAAAGATAATGCCACTCCCACCCCCACTATGCCTTCCTTCATTCAGCAGAGTGAAGTGGACCAGTGCAGGGCTTAGGAGGAGGAGGAGGTCCTCCACCAGTGGAACCATCATAGTCTTATCTAGCAGTGATCCTCGTGACTTATGTAAAATAGATCAGAAGAAATGAGGGTTACAGAATTATAGATTAAGAAATGGAAGACACTTTGGGGTCATTCATCCAGCCTAACCCTGCACTGTAGGGTTGATTAAACAGAAGCTCAGAGAGTGTTGACTCTCCCAAGGTTACTAAGTAGGAAGTGATAGAACTGCGGTTTGAAGCTATGTCTCCTGACATCAGGTGCTGTATTCTTTCTACTACATCATGTCTCAGAGGCCAAGTAATTCAACTCCCTCAACTGCGGTCCAGAGACGTAGAGTCACTTGCCCAACTATTAAATGGAAGAGCCAAGCTTTTTGACCATAATCCAGCATCATTTCCAATGCAACACACTTTGATGTAGGTCTTTGGCATCAACAGTGGATCACTTGGAGAAAGTGAGGTGGCTCAGTGAGTTCAGAGCCAATGTCAGATATGTGTTAGCTGTGTGACTTGTGGGCAAGACACTTCATCTCTGCCTGTAATCTTTACCTTTAACTGTAAACTGGGGATAACAATAGCCCCAACTTCCAAGAGTTGTTGTAAAGATCGAATGATAGAGTATTTGTAAAGCACCTAGCACAGTGCCTGGAACACAATAGGTGTTTAATAAATGCTTCTTTTGTTCCCCTTTCCCTCATCCCAGGGCTTCTATTTGTTTACCCTCCTTTTAAATAAAACTTCCCTATGTATTATTGCAAACTGTCTCTACTTTCAGATACTAGTGAGTGCCATGCAGTTGATTTCCTAGAATTCCTGGGATTATGAATCAAGAGTGAGGAAATCTCCCAAAGCATTTTTGTCCCTTCTGTTTGATGTGAAAGTCTCAGACATGAGGGTTAATTATATATGTTCAAAAATGCTTTGACAACTACAAAACATGGTATAAATACCAACTGTGATCCCTGAAGGAAGGGTGAAGCCAATAGGAAAATGAAATTCAATTGTAATCTTTTTCACCTTTGCTTAATCATTCTGAACAGGGAAAGGAGAATAGGATGGAGCCACCATCTGGAAGGAATTTCAGTTTTGTCAGGGCTGTGCTCACTTTCTCTTATGACTGACAGAATCCTCATCCTTAGCCAAGGAGAAAGGAGTCTGGAAGAGAGAATATTTAGAAGGGCATTCTCTTTCCCTATCGGGTTTAAAGACTTTCTGTTCCTGTCAAGCCTCCCTGTTCTCTGGTGTGTGTGTGTGTGTGTGTGTGTGTGTGTGTGTGTGTGTGTGTGTGTGTATGTGTGTGTGTGTGCACGTGGGTGTATGTATTTGCTCTGATTCCTTGGAAATTTCCCCAGTGGCTCATCCCATAATCTTTCTCAGTGGTCTTCACCTATTCTATCAGAGAAAAACTTCAGCTATTGGATTTGGGGGAAGTAGGTTTGGATCTGGTCTCTGCAATTTACAGGCTTTGTGATTTTAGGCAAGTCACATCACACCACAGGGCTTCAGTTTCCGTATCTATAACATGAGGGCATCGGACAAGTTTGTGTCTAAGGTCCCTTCTAACACTAGTTCTATGATCCTCTGATACTTCAGATATTGAGACAGAACTCAGGGAAAACCTCTTGGAAGAATTTGTCTGCAGTTCCTTGTGGCACCCAGCAGGTGTCAGCAGGGATCCCAACACTTTCTAGTTCCTTATGCTCCCAGAAGGGAGACTCAGAGAGATCTTTTGGCAGAGAAAAATCTTTATTTTTTTTTTAGCTTGGAGAAACCTCAAACCCTCCATTGAATCAGAACTTTCTATGGTATTTGGGGAAATCTGAATCATCACCGAGATAAAGTTTAGAAGTTTTCCATGTTTGGCAGATGACAGAATGTAGATTCAAATCCAGATCCCCTGATATCAAATCCATTACTTGGAGTATCCTCAGTCTCTCTATGATATGATGTGTCAGGCAACTCGGTGAGGGCATGGAGAAGAGTATATGATCTGCTCCTGGGGTATCTCAAAGAGACTGGAGAACAAAGACAATCTCTCCAGGAATGTTGAGTCTTAGGGGAACAGAAAGTCTTCAAAGAATTGGTCTCAAGACTAGATATTTCCTTTGATTCACCATCTTTTCCCACCACGCTTCATTTCACTCTGGACTTTTCCATCATGTTTCAGAAGATCATTTCAACTTTGGAACTCACATGTAGACGCACCTTCTGCCCCTAGGGCTCCTTTCTCTGATTGGACAGCTCCTCCCAGAACCTGCATTTTAGAGGGTGCCCAGGCTAGCCATGTCTTCATTTCTTACTAGGTGGTACTCTTCTTAGACTTCTCCATTATTCCCCCATCACTCACCTTTAAGCTTCCTTTTATGTGCTGTCTTCCCCATTAGCTTATATTGTATCGAATATCTTTTTGCTCATAGAGGTATTCCTAGCACTTAGCACAATGTAGTAGTAAGTAAGTACTTGTTGACTGACCCATTGACTATTGACTGATTGAGGTTACTATCCTTTGCCCACAATTCTGATCTCCTAAAACCAAGCCCCCAAAGCAGTATCCTTCACATTCCTCAGCTTCATACTTCATCACTAGTTCCAGGCTAAAATGTGCTAACTACCAATGTTGATATCTTTCTCTTCTGATACCTCCAGCCTGAGAGAGTGGTTCCCACTCATTTTGGAACTAATTAAGAACCTCAATTCCTCTATAACTAGCAACTATATGGGATTGTTTAAATCATCTGACGAGGCCAACCAATTATATTGCCAAGGTGATATCTGCAGCAGCAGCTATGAATATGGTGGTGTATTTCCAGGTTTGAATTGCAAGATGTAATAGGCTCTCAACATGGAAGATGAAACTAAGACATTTATTGCAATGCCAAAAAACCGAATCCCTCATAGTAACAAAGAAATCAATCATAATGACCCAGAAGTCTAGACACATTATCAGGCCTTCCCACAAACCAACTCTCTCAAGCAAAATCACTCCCTCTCTCACTCAGAGTCCTAGCTCGCTTCCCCTCTCTTTTCTAGCTCCAGCTCTGTCTGCTCTGTCTCACTTGTCTCAGCTCTGTTCCACCCTTAATTCTTCACTCTTGCTGTTCCACCCCTTCCTGCTCCATGTAACCTAGACTCATGAGACTCAGGCTTCCCTATGACTCAAGCAGGTCACATGGGCTATTAATGGATGGGAAAGATCTTCCCATTCCATTAACAATATATTAACAATACACCAGCTCTGCTAGTTGTTAGCACTGCCTAATGTATTTTCCCCTTTCCTCCGGAGCAAACTGCATTCCTTCTTGGAAAGAGGGAAGAAAGAAAGATCCCAGCAACCTAGGGAAACTCTCTCCCTTCCTCTTTCTCCCTTTTTCTTTCTCTCTCTCTCTCTCTCTGTCCTTCCTCCCACCCTTAAAGTCTCAGGGAAAATTACTTAAAACTTAGGTTTGGCTCATACCTAAGATCTCCCCAATGCAAGGCAGGGAATATAAAGACATAGAAATATTGTACTCAATGTACAATATAAATCAGGTATTTCCTCCAAATGGAAAAAAACAATCCTTAACATAGAGACTTACAAATGCTCCATGACAAAAGACTTAAAACAGAAAACAGTAATTTATAGCTACTATTGTACTTTTCAAGGAAGCTCTTAAACTTTAGAACATGAAGTAGTTTATGAGACTAGTGAATAAGCACTTTACATTTCATCTTGGTTCTGCCCTGTCCAAACCATTCTCCAGGTCTATGTCTTCTGGAAGCATGACTGTGAATTCAATTACTATACTTTTCCATGATCATCTTTTCCAATGTAGAAACCAGTACTTGGGAGCACTTAGTGAAGGATGTAGAATCTCTGGTCCTCTTAAATTTGCAAAGTTCCTTCAAAGGCTGGACACATGTCAGAATTGTTGGTTTTCAATCATTTAGTCACTTGCCATCAAAGAAAGAAACAATAAGCTAAAAAGGGAGTCAGGGGTTCTAGGTCCAGGTTCAGTTCACTTAGTTCAGTCCAAGTTTTAACTACCATATTCCCTCAGTTACCATATTGCTAGAGTAGGAGAAAGGGTTCTGACCCTGCCCCATCACCTCATGTAAAATCTATTGAGGAACTGTAATATTAGGCATAATAGAGAATTGGGGGAGAGAAAAGGGAGGAGAGGAAGGGAGAAGAAGAGAGAAAGGGGGGAGGAGAGAAAAAAGACAGAGAAAGAGTGTATGTGTGTATTCTTTTTAACTTATGCAGCAACCCTGTTCCCACCCTTTCCTATCAAAGAGATGGAGGAAAATGAAGGTTTTCCATATCATATAGAAGTGCCATGTCTTTTCAGCACTTAACCACACATACAGGCAGGGCAGCTAATGTCCCACTTAAATAGACTAGCTTCCAAAATTGACTTCTTTGACCTCAAGTTGAAATATAATGTATAATTTTTAACAGCTTTTTTTTACCTTTGAATTACATATTTTTTTGCTTTGTTTCATCTGTTCTGGGTGTACTGAAACTGAGTCAGGAAAGCTGGTTTCTAGTTCTGACACTATTCACTAGCTGTGCCAAATTAGGGAGTCACTTCAACGTTCTGGTTTCTAGTTTTCTCATCTATAAAATGTGTAATATCACAGCCTTCATCACAACTTTACCGCCATCTGCTTGAGAGGGTTGGGGTGAGGATAAAATGAGGTTATGAATGTGAAGATGCTTTGAAAAAGCTGAAAGTTATCAACCAATGTAGCATTAATAGCACAGCTTTCTCCTTCCTCGTGCTGCGCAGAGTCAGGAGAGTGCTTGGTTCTTCCACTTACCTGGATGACTCTGAGTGATTTGAATAGTTCCACTCACTAGGGACCAGAGAAACTCACAGGCTCAAAGGTACTACTGGAAGGGAAAATTGGGCAGTTCTGCTAAGTATCTAGATTTGCAAAGAGTGTTGTCCTGACCAAGGAGGTGCTGGGGGAGAGAAGACAGCAGCCTGGGAAAATTCCTCTGAACCAATCTAGCATTAAGCATGAAGATCTTGGGATATTAGGGGCAGGATGTTCCTAGCCACTTACGGGCTTTCCTTCCTTGAGGCTGAAAGTTGACAGGAATGAAAGAGAGAGATATAAAGCCTTAATCTGTCAAAAGAACAATTATTTATTAAAAACCTACTATGTTCAAGGCACTGTACTAGACACTGGCAATACAAGTGCAAATAATGAAAAAATTCCTATTTGCAAGAAGTATATAGTCTTATGTAGTAGAAAACAAGTATATCTAAGTATATACAAGCAGCTGGGTGGCACAGTAGATAGAATACCAGGCCTGGAATGAGGAAGACTCATCTTCCTAAGGTCAAACCTAGCCTTAGACACTACCTGCATGACCCTGGGCAAGTCCCTTAACCCTGTTCCCGTCAGTTTCCTCACCTATAAAATGAACTGGAGAAAGAAATGACAAATCATTCCAGTATCTGTGACAAGAAAACCCCAAAGAAGAAGGTCACAAAGAGATAAATACAAACTGAAAATGACTCAACAACGAACCACCTAAGTACATACACGTACACATATATGTATATACATATTCATATAAATCATAAATATAAAATGGATAGATACAATTATATACAAAGCAGTTAAAAACCAGGTAATTTGGGAAAGAGAATGCAAATATTGGGGCAGGGGCAGGGAAAATCTTCTTACAGTGGATAGCATCTGAGCTGCAGCTGAAAGAAAGAGAGGAGCTCTGTGAGGTGGAGATTAAGAGAGCAGAGACACAGAGATGCTAATAACTTGCATTTACATACTGCTTTAAGCTTTACAAAGTTCTTTTACATGTTATCTCATTTGTTCCTCAAAACCACTGTGAAGTAGATGATTTTACATATAAAGAAACTGAGGCTAAGAAAGATTTAAGTGACACTGTCTGAGGCAGGATTTGAACTCATGTCTCCCTACCTCCTAGTCCAACACTAAACCACCTAGCTACTTGTTGTAATACAGAATTTTAAGATCTGCAAAGAAAGGGAGATGCAGTGTTGTGTTTGAGGAACAGAATGAGGTGTGCATCTATAAGGGATGACTTTTGGGTATTGTAACTTGCTCCTCCATCCTGTCCTTCCTCTGCTGATTTCTACTGTTCAGCCTGGTCAAGGGAGAGAACTATTTTTAGGCTGTTAGAAAAAGCCTGTGCGGTTGTGTGCAAAAAAATACTTTTGCTATGGGACTATTAAAGTAAAGACACCGAGTCTCTATCAGGAAACTGAACCACAGCCTTCTTGTTAGCATGAAAATCATAAACCACAGAACAACGGCTCCTTTCACTGTGGCAAACCTCATCTCTCACTCTCCTCATTTCAGTTCTGTTATTCTCAACGGATAGTGCTATGTTTTATCTGGTGACTATGTGCAGAGGCATTCTACTAATAAAAATAAAAACTATTATTTATGGATAGTTAATTTTCATCATGGTTATAAATACCTTTCTTCATAAAGGCCTTTGTGAAGTAGACTGTGAATCTCATTATCCCCGTTCTAGAGATAGACACAGGAGAGATAAATTAACTTCCTCATGGTCACACAGCTAATAAGTATCACAGCTGGGATTTGATCCCAGATGTCCTAAGGCCACATCTAGCATGATTTCCACTATGCGAAGCTACCTCCCTGTAATAGTGTCCTTGTGTTCCAGGGGCATTGCTGCTTTGTGTCAGGGCATAGTAGTAATTGAATAAGGGGTCCGGCACACTCCCACACAGTCACATCACTGCAAGGGAGAGAACAGTCCTGGAAGTCACAGGAGGTCCTCCTCACAACTGTCCTAAAGCTGTAGGCTGTCCTTGTCTCAGTTCTGAAATTCTACTGATTCAGTAAAACCTTCCAACTTTCATCGCTATGAGAAAGATAGACACAGCACACAGGAGGGCTACCAGCCCAGGTTCACTCTTGATTAGATCAGACAAATGGGTTAATAATCTCACTTTATTCTATAATATTCTACAATAATGCTCACTCAGAAGAGGATCGCTGATGATGGAAGGACAAGTGCCTACAGCATTCCCTACTCACCCTTCTCATGGTAAATAGTGGGGGCAATGATCCCTACATCTCAATGGGGTCAATGGAGATGAGCATAATTTGTGTATATCCCCTTAAATCCCTTCAAGCCTCAATGGGAGCCAGTTGAGGCAAACACAGATTCCTCACAAGACTTGATGAGGGTTGATCAGGGTACATACAACGTTCTAACTTGTACACTCAGAACCATAAGGTTCCCCATTGACTTACCAGTGCCCATCTGCTTTATGGATCAACAGACTAGGCATTTTGCCTGCAATAGCCTCACAAATTTACATCACCTAATCTCTGTATCTGACTATGCAGCTGCAGTGGACATTTATATTATTTATCATTATATATAACTCTGCACAAACATGGTGTAGAGATGTTTTGAACCATAATCATGGGAACTCATATCTAATACCTGGGAACAAGAGATTGTCATGGCTATGGATCCTGGGAAACTGAACTCTAAGAAATAACAATAAAAAATCACTTTCCACACAGTAAAATCTACCTTACACTAAAATTCACCTTACATACAATCACTAATATCAGAATTAATTGAAAGAGAGTCAATCTGCATTTAAACGGGTGGTGTTTGATTTGTAGCCTTGGTTTTAGATGAATTGCCTGAGAATCATCTATTTGGGATGAATATCCTGCCAATGCTAGCACTGCAGCTGAGGCACAAGCCCGCAAGTCTGCTGGAAGAGTTGGCAAAAATCAGTGTTTTCTGTATTGCCAAGACCTGAATTTCCAGCCCAGAACCTTAAATGGACTCCTTTAATGAGCATTTTTAAGAGGAACATAGTTTTGAAGCCAAGTTTCAGAGTAAAGTAGCAAACAGTTACAGGTGTGGAAGAGTTGTTTCGGGAACACCTGTTGGATTCTACAGTAAAAACAAGTCATTAGCTGGGTCACTCTAAA
>JAQQSK010014168.1:0-11221 GCA_028658325.1 Potorous gilbertii | reverse complement strand
CAGAATCTTCCTGAGATAGTTCAAATGGAAGCGATTCAGCTTCCTAGCATGGCGCTGGTAGACTGTCCATGTTTCACAAGCATATAACAATGAGGTCAGCACAATGGCTCTGTAGACCTTCAGTTTGGTAGTCAGTCTAATACCTCTTCTCTCCCAAACTTTTCTTTAGAGCCTCCCCAACCCTAAGCTAGCTCTGGCAATGTGTGCATCAACTTCATGGTCAATGTGTACATCCCTGGAAAGTATACTACCAAGGCAAGTGAACTTATCCACAGCATTCAAAACTTCTCCATTTGTTGTAACTGACGGCTGCACATATAGATGGTGTGGTGGTGGCTGATAGACCATTTGTGTTTTCTTGGTGTTAATTATTAGGCCAAAATTAGCACAGGCAGCAGAGAATTGATCCATACTTTGTTGCATCTCAGCTTCAGAGGCTTAATTGAGTGCACAATCATCTGCAAACAGAAAATCATGTACCAACATTCCCTCCACTTTGATCTTGGTTTGTACTCTTTTCAAATTGAAGAACTTGCCATCAGTATGGTAGCTGACCTTGATATCATGTTCATCCTCATTGAAGCATTTGTCAACATGACTGAAAACATCATGCTAAAAAGCATAGGAGCAAGCACACAGCCTTGCTTCACTCCACTGGTGACTGGGAAGGCACAAGAGCATTGTCCATTACCCAGAACCTGGGCAAACATGCCATCGTGAAATTGACATAAAGTACTGAAGAACTTCTCTGGGAACCAAAATTTTGACATAATTTTCCATAAGTTCTCACAACTAACAGTGTCACAGGCCTTGGTCAGATCTACAAACATTGTGTACAGACTTCAGTTCTGCTCCTGGCATTTCTCCTGGGATTGTTGGGCAGCAAATACCATGTCAACTGTTCCTTGGTCCTTTCTGAAGCCACATTGGCTCTCAGGTATATGCCCATCTTCCAGGTGAAGGATCAGCCTATTAAGGAGGACTCTAGCAAGAATTTTGCCAGCAACAGCTAAGAGAGAGACACCCCTGTGATTGTCACAGGACAATCTATTCCCTTTACCTTTATAGAAATGGACAATGGAGGCATCCTTGAACTCCTAGGGGATAATCTCCTCTTGCCATATAACCTGGAAAATTTCAGTCAGCTCTTGTATGAGCAATGGTCCCCCTATCTTGTAAATCTCAACTGGAATAGAACCAGCACCAGGTGCTTTGCCACATGAAAGGAGCCTACTGGCCCTCAAAACCTCTTCTTCAGTTGGAAGTTCAGCTAAGGAGGGATTGACTTCAACCTGAGGTAAATGATCAATGGCCTCAGCATTGATTGATGATAGTATGTTGAGAACACTATAGAAGCGTTCAGCCCATCTCTCTAGGATCATGTCCTTATCACTAATCAGTGTGACCCCATCAGCAAGGAGTAGTTGTAATGCACCATAGGTTTTTGGTCCATAAATAGCTTTCAGGGAATCATAAAATGGCTTTGGGTTGTTACTATCAGCATAAAACTGAATCATCTGCCTTCTCACTGAGCCAGGAATCCTGTATCTATTTAAGCTTTGCTTGTTACTTTGTTTTGGATGGAATTAAATGCTGCCTTCTTAGAGGTGGATGAACTATCCTGCTGGTATATCCTGTGGAGTTCTTATTTTTCATTTAGCAGCTTCTGAATTTTCCCATCATTTTCAACAAATCAGTCTTGGTGTTTGTGGGTGTTCTGACCCAGATGAGCAAATGTGGTGCTTTACACAAAATTCCTGAAAGCTGCCCACTGCTTTTCTGCTCCACTGTTGCCAACTATGTGTTGGCTCTGCTTTCCCTCCAAGTTAGCAAAAACTGTTCACATTCAAAGAAGAGCTCTCATTTATTGACATTAATTCTTCTGGTAGTCACTTTTCCTTGGGGGTGGCGCTTTTGATGAATGTGAATATTTAGTTTGGAAAAGACAAGCCTATGATCAGTCCAGCACTCTGCACCACATATTGCCTTTGTCACTCTCACATCTTGTCTGTCTCTTCTTCTTACAATTGCATAGTCTATTAGATGCCAATGCTGCTAGGGTACATCCATGAAGTTTTATTACATTTAGATAAATGGAAAACAGTGTTAGTGATGAGAAGGTCATGTGAAGCACAAATCTTCAGCAGTAAATGACCATTGCTGTTGCTGTTTCCAACTCCATTCCTCCCTATGACTCCCTGCCAAGTCTAGTAGTCTGAGTCTACTCTAGCATTAAAGTCACCCAGAATTATAAGCTTGTCCTCTTTTGGCACATTGATGATAAGGGTCTCTAGGTCTTCATAAAATTTTTCTTTGACCTCATCAGGGTTTATCATGGTAGGAGCATAGACACTGATGATGGTGGCACAGTGTTTTCCTGAGAGTGGCAATCACATTGTCGTGAGCCTGTCATTCACTCTTTTTGGCAAGTGTACCAGCTTGCTGATTAGATTAGTTTTAATTGCAAAACTCACACCAGCTTCACAGTGCTTCTCCTCACTGCACCCACTCCAGAAAAATGTGTATCCAGCTCCAACTTCAGTAAGTTGGCCTTCATTTACTAACCTTGCTTCACTCAGGGCTGCTATTTGGATGTGATCCCTGTTGAGTTCTCTTTCAACAAGAGTAGTTCATCTTTCAGGTCTCCTGGATTTTGTATTGTCTATAAGTGTGCACACATTCCATGTGCCGATGGTGAGTGGAATCATCTTTGCAGATATTTTTTGTACATTTTGTACATTTTTTTTGTGTTTCAACCACATAGTGGGATTCTCCACCTGCCTCAATACTCAGGCCAGGGCTGGGTAAACAGACAATGTTTAGGGCACCTTTTCTAGCCCCCTTCCTCACACCAGGAGGTGAACAATGCAATCCTTAAAAGGCTGCTCAGATACCTGGGGGCTGCCAAGTCCCACTGCTCCTTCCAGTGAGAAACGACCTTATGGCCTGGGCTGCTTGTGTGCAGGGTTGTGACTACAGCTCCCAGTGTATCCGCACCAGCTGCTTCATCACTTGCCTGTCACCACAGGACTGTGAGACATAATATTAAAATGGTATGGGTGGTGTCTTCTGATTTGTGCATAAATTGGATTGAAGTAAGGCAGAGTTACGCAAAATTGTCAGTCTCACTCTCCTCTGAAGTCATCATGGTCCAGTGGCAGGACAGATCCAAGATGGCTGGTGATGGCTCAGGATGCAGTGGATGACCTTGGCGTCTTCGGTGTCTAACCAAGCTCTAAGTACTCCACATCATCTGCTTCAGCTGCTTCATATCAATTTGTTCTCATCCACCCATTCCACCACAGGAAGTCTTCACATGCTTGGGGTAGTCATACCCCCAACTCACCAATGGGTTTGAGAACTCTTGGTTACCCTCAACCTGGTTTGGTCCATCTGCCAAAATGGTTTACCAGAGTGTAGCTGCTGTACATGTTGCAGCTTCTTGGAGTCACAGGTGAGAGTTAGGTGGAATCGGTGGACGCCAAAGGTGGAAAGAGCCCCAAAAAGGGCTCGGCAGTCATCACACCAAAAGAATATATATTACACTCTTAACAAATGTTCTTGGATTTATAACTCTGATCAATACAATGACCTATGAAAACTCCAAAAGGCTGATTATGAAGTATGTGTCCACCCTCTTGTCAGAAAAATGGTAAAGTATAGATACAAAGTAAGACATATTTTCAGACATGATGAATGTATGAATTTATTTTGTTTAAATATACTTATTAAATAAGGGCTTTTATTTTGGAGGGAAGGTGATTGGAATCACTATGAAATGATAGACATATGATATAAAAAAAGAAAAGAAATGAATAAACATCAATGAACTATTAAAATATGCAGAAGAAAACCAAAGGTGACATCCAAACTGTACAGAAGTGGTATTGTTGTGTTAAATTTAGCATATGCTCTTCAAAAACAAGCGGTACATAATAGAGATCATTTCATATACATTTTCACATATAGAATTTCTATTCTTTATCGATGGGCACGTTGAGGTATGTTGAAACTTTTCAAACTCATAATTTTTTTAAAAGATCATATGTTACAGGCAAATTGCTGCATCAAGTTAATTGGAGATCCTTGATAACTGTCACTTCTTGAATGCTATTGTCTCCTCCCAAAACATTCCTGTCTTCACCATGCAGGCTGCTGCAAGGCCAAGAACCAATACATTGAAGAGTTCAAAAACACTCTGCACACTGTGGTAGCCAAAGAAATTGCAGGCTTTTTTGCAGAGCCTATTCAGGTGGGTATTTGTGTTCATGAGAAACCTACATTTAACTGAATGGGAAATTTCACCAAAATGAATTTATTTAATTTGGGTATTTTTACTTTATTTATTTTTGAGGGTATTTTATTTTGAGCATTTTATTTATTAAGGGGATATTTTAATTAACTTGGATATTTCAGAATACTCAAGCAGATTGACAAGTGGTGCCGACTACAGCCTCTCTTCCTAAAATCCATGTGGCATCAACTCCCCTTGAAAAAAGTTCATAATCCTAGTTATACAAGGGATATTCCTAGGTTGTGTGAGTGTGTATATATATATAGTCCATTTTCCTGAGTATAGGCCTGAACAATTCCTGACTGATAGATAGATGCTATTTTTAAAGTTCTCTGTAGAAAAGAAATTTCTGTCTACTTAGGTTGATCACTTAATAACATTCACTATAATTAAATTCTTTCTTAGCCTTCTGGACCTTGTGTCTTTAAGCCTCTTCTCACCTGAGAAATGAGGAATTCTACTCATTGTCCAAGAAGTGCCTCACACTTATAAATGCTTTGATTTTAAGAGATGTCTTTAAGTCTTCTACAGATGGATCTGTAGGGTTCTTCTTAATCTTTGCTATTATTTTTTTCCTACTAAAAAGTATATCATATATTTGTGCAGGGATTTATGTTTTCAAAATTCTTGCTTATCTCTAAACAATTCCCTTGACTTGACCTCCTCCAGGGTGTCAATGGAGTGGTTCAATACCCCAAGGAATTTCTGAAGGAAGCCTACCAACTGGTGAAAGAGAGGGGTGGTGTGTATATTTCGGATGAAGTAAGTACCCAGGCAAAAGGCTCAGAAACCCAGGCCTCTATTAAAGATGGGAACTATCCAGAAAGATTTGTAAGGCATGACTCTAACAGAATGAAACTGACTTTTTTGATTGGTCCGTTTTTGACCCGTTAGAACTGATACATTCAAATGAGGTCTGTCCTGTAGAACAATCACCTTAGAATCAGAGACATGTTACAGCACTCTCTCACTGATATTTGATATTGATATGGGCAGCTAAGTGGTGCAGAGGATAGAGTGCCAGGCCTGGAGTCAGGAAGATTCATCTTCCTGAGTTCAATTCTGTCCTCAGACACTTACTAGTCGTGACCCTGGGCAAGTCACTTAACCCTGTTTGCCTCAGTTTCCTCACTTGTAAAATAAACTGGAGAAGAAAATGAAAGACCACTCCAGTATCTTTGCCAAATGGAGTCATGAAGAGTCAGATATGAATGAAAACAACTGAACAACAATAGAGAATTTTTTTTGAATGCTTTGGTAATTAGATGGCTTTCCCCTACAGGAAGAATTTCAGACTCAGTTGAGTTGACTGAAGTGAATGGGTCTCCTCTGCTGAACCATCTTCTGACTAAATATTAGGCTTGTATTACCGTCTCAAGTATGGTGGGTTCTAGATCCTCTCTTTAGTGGATTGCCCAGGAAACACTTTTAGTGCCCAGTCCCATTCCTTCCTTTCCTATTGACTACTCAACTATCCTTCATTAACACCATTCTGTATCCTGCTTACTGCTTCTTTTCAGGACACAATCAGCACACATAGCATTGTAGGATTTGTTGAAGCAGTTTAATTAGGAAGGTGAATTTGGTGCTTAAAACAAAATAATGTCAGCTAACAATTTTTAGCCTCAATGATGAGAAAAACTCCAGTTTACTTGCTCAACATATGAAACTTCTCTTGATTTGGAATAGAAATGTTAAGGTGGTTTATGGCAAAAAGAACCAATGTCAGAACCAAGGAGACCCAGGTTCAAGGTTAACCTCTGATACACACTCCCCATTTGACTGAGTAAGTCATTTCTTAGTGCTCAAGGTAACTTTCTAAGAGTATAACTGCAGAGCAGATACTCATCTGATTTTGATCAAGGAAATGGAGAGAGTTTCTTCACCAGAAGATCCATAGACCAGACAATGCACAAACCTGATACGCAAAACTTGGAATAAATAGAGGGAGGCCAATATGAAATACAGAATATTTTGTCAAAATGCATGTTTATCCTTTTCAGGACATAAAATAATTACAAGTAGATTAATAAAATGTCACCTCATAGCAGAGGTCCTTGAACAAATTGTCCTATGAATAGATAAGAATGATTAGGATGATGTAATGGAAAGCACATTAGACCAGGAGTCAGGAGATCTGGATTCTAAACTTACCTTAGGAATCTTTATAAAGTTAGTCAAATAATGTAAGTCCTTTAGTCCTTTAAATCGAGGTGGGAGAGGAGGTGAAGTAGGGAATCCCTAAGATCTTTTGGGCTCTAAAATTCCATAATTTCATTAAAATTTTGCTTATAAAGTACTTTAAAAGGGTTTGTTTTTGAGTAATTTCTAATACTCAGGAAGTACACCTTAGCATTAATTCTCCCTCACTCTCCAAAACCCTCTATTACCTTCTCAAGTACAGCAAGGACTCAACTTGCACCTTTTCTCCATTTAAAGTCACTTTCACTGACCCCATGGAAACCTTCAGAGAATGGACTGAGTCTTCCAAGAAAAAAGAAGGAAGCCTGAGAACAAAGTATAAGCCAGGAATTGAGGAGAACTATGAAGGAAGCTGACTAGATAGTCAGTCAACAAGCTTACTTTAAGTGCCTCCTGTGTGCCAGGCGCCATGCCAAGTGTTGGAGATATAAAGGAAGTCAAAAACAGCCCCTGCCCTCAAGGAGCCCACAATCTAAACAGGGAAACAACTCCTAAACAGCAAGGGATAAACAAGCTTTACAGAGGGTAAATAGGAAGTAATCTCAGAAGGAAAGCACCAGCAGTGAGAGGGGCGGGTAATGGGGGAGGGAAAGGGATTCTACCCAAAACGCAGATAGCAAAATAAAACCCCAAGAAAGGGGCTTATATTTGGCTAGTTTGCATATCTAGGCATTCCAAAACACACTACCATTCCATGTTAACATATTGCCTCCTAGGTGTGAGTTTCTGTAATAAGCAGTGCTCAAAGGAGAATATATCATCTCCCTTCCCTTTTTCCACCAGCCTCACCTCCTCCCTTCAAAGGTGAGAGCAGCCCTGGGGCTCCTCTGCCTCAAAGGTATGGCACTTGTGTCGCTTAATGTACAACTTCAAATTGCACTGAGACTGGAACAGATGTATGTGACTAGACATAGACTTCAGTCTGAATTCTCCCAGCTTGCACATGAGCAGAGCACAGATTAATAAGATTTTCCTAGACGTGGCTCATAAACTCAAAGAGTTCTGACTGAGTCTCTTCTTGTCAAATGCTTGAAGTGTACTATGACATGATTCCCCACTCCCCTCGAGCTCTGTAGGTTCCAGTTGTCCTCTACCAGCCTAGGCAGTGACACCGCTGGAAAACATTGACTTGGACAGCAGAAGATCTAGGTTCCCATCACTTGCATCTGTGTGTCTTTGACCAAATCATTTAAGCCCCCTAGGTTTCCTCTTCTTCATCTATAAAATGTGGAAGTTAGACCTGATAGTCTCTATCTAGTAACCCCCAGCTCTAAATCTAATTACATGAAGTCTTTTCCCATCCTCATATTTGATAAATAATCTTACCCTCCTGAAATTACTTTTTTTAACTTGTATATCATATTGTATCCCCAGAAAAATGTAAGCATCTTGAGGGAAGAAGCTACTTAATTTATCTTTGTGTTCCCAGTACTTATGTATAACATAGTAAGTGCCTTATGTATAATATAGTAGGTGCTTAATAAATACTCACTGAGTTGAATTAACTCAAATAGGGGCAAAGTCAACAACTAACTTAGAGTTCTGCAAACAGTCAATGTTAAATAAATGTTTCTTGCTGATGAGATCATACCCATATTAAAAGCTGAATTTTGGAAGAAATAACATTTCTCAAAAAAGTCTGATTTCCAGATTTGTTCTCATCAGGTGCAGACAGGATTTGGAAGGCTGGGCACTCACTTCTGGGGATTCCAAAGTCATGGAGTCCTCCCTGATATTGTCACCATGGCCAAGGGGATAGGAAATGGCTTCCCCATGTCAGCAGTTGTAACCACTCCAGGTAAGACCAGTGCTCTAAAGTACTTCTGTTGCCAGGTTTCTGAGTTCACAATCTTAAAATATGTATGTATTTTGCTTTCAAACCAATGAAACATTACAGTTATAGTCCAGGGACATATTACAGTAATATTCCAGGAACATCTTTTCTAAGGGAGGAGGAAGTGAGCAAAGGTTGGTATAATCAGACATGATGAATCTGGGCTGAGCTGATCATCCTCATGCTTTTGCCCTATCCCACCAATGGTGTGATCTGTAGGATTAGGAACAGCACAGAAACACAACCCCAAAAACACAGAAACTCTGGAGAACATATACACTACCAGTGTCCTGAAGCATTTTTCTCCAAAGGTCCTTGTACAACAGGTAGTATAACTCTGAAAAGTATAATATGTTGGCCTAAATCTGATTGACTCCAAGAAATACCCTAGAAATTCATTTATATATTAAATTGTGTGATATAGCATTTGTTTCTCTTATTAGTTAAATGAAAGGATTGAGGATGACAGGCACTCTGTCTCTTTAGATAGCCCCTGGGGATATAGGAGGCAGAGAAGGGAAAGAATGGCAATGTCTTTCTCCAGGCCTCATTAACATAGGAGATATTGGATACATCCTGAGAATGTCAGGTAAGGACTGTCTCCTTGTCAGTTATTATATGAATAAGGAATGCATAATATTATTACCAGTAAGAAGGAAAAGGTGGCCCAGACTGTGTGATGAGAAGCTGGAAGAAAATGGGTGAGATTCATCTTCTATGCATTAGATTTTTATTTATTTTCCTGTAGAGATCGCCAGCTCCTTTGCTAAAAAGGTGAATTACTTGAACACATTTTCGGGAAGCCCCATGGGTGGTGTAATTGGATCTGCTGTACTTGATGTAAGTATCAATGACTAAAATTTCTTCAGGTAGAAAAGTACCTGTCAAAGGCAAAATCAGAACTAAGGGTAGGCAAGAGAAAACTACCTAGGTTGTAATACACATGGGGAGTCAGTAAGGCAACAAGCATTTATTAAACATTTACTATTACCAGGCTTTATGCTAAGGGTTGAGGATAAAAAGATAGAACATCCTCTGCCTCCAAGAAGATTCCATTCTAATGGAGAACACACACACATGTCACATATATATATATATATATAGCATATGTCTTCATATATATACAGACATATACATAAATAAACATGTATATATAAAACATCTATGTATACATAATACATGCAAAATTAATATTAGGAGATTATGAGAGAGATGAAACTAGTAGGAAAGGCTTCATGTAGAAGGTAACACTTGAACTGAGTCTTTTCTTTTTTTAAATAGTATTGTATTTTTTTAATTATATGCAAAGACATTTTTAACATTCTTTTTCTTTATAAAATTTTGAATTCCAAATTTTCTCCCTCCTCCCTAAGACAGTAAGCAATTTGATTTAGATTTTATATGTGCAATCATGTAAAACATACTTCCATATCAGTCATGTTGTAAAAGAAGAAACAGAACAAAAAGGGAAAAAAACATGGGGGAAAAAAGTATGCTTCCCATTCAGACTCCATCAGTTCTTCCTCTGGATGTGGATAGCATTTTCATCATGAGTCCTTTGGAATTGTCTTAGACCATTGTGTTACTGAGAAGAACTCTGTCATTCATAATTGATCATTGAACATCACTCAACGAAGTCTTGAAAGAAAGCTGAGATCCTAAGAGGTGGTAGAGAGAGGAAAGTGCCTTCTAGGCATAGGAGACAGCCATGCAAAGGCACAATGATAGGAGATGAGATTTCATATGAGTAAAGCCTTGAGGCCACCCATATGACTGGATCATAGAGTGAGGGAATAGGATCACTGTATAAGAAGAATGGAAAGCAAAAAGAGAAGAACTCTAAATGACAAACAGGAGCTTGTAGAGAAGAGAGATTACATGACTGAACTTGTACTTAATGAAAATTACTTTGGTGACTGTGTGGAAGATGGATTCAAGTGGGATGATGCTTGAGACAGGAAGGCCAAAATAGTAAGCTATTGTGAAAGCCCAGGGGAGAAATGGTGAGGACTTGAACTAGGGTGGTAGCTGTGTTGGTGGAGACGAGGGGATATATGCAAGTGACATTGTGGGAGATGCAATAAAGGACATGTTTTAGTAATCTTGTTGGATTGGTGGGTCTGGACTTGTGATTTTGTCAATGTGGGAAAAATCTTAGTGTTTAAGACTTCCCACCAGTACAGATGCATAGTTTATCTATAATTTGCACTCTTCTGGAGTTGTCGGGAGAGCTGAGATATTAAGCAAATTCTTCAGGGTTATACAGTCAGTATGCAACCAGCACAGGATGTGAACCCAGGGTCTTCTGGCTCCAAGGTTGGACCTTTATCCCCTACACCATAGACATGATTTTAGGGCTGGAAAATTCCATCCTTCAAGGCTGCAGACATTTCTCTTGTGAATCAGTTCCCAAGTATATAATAAAGACCTGAGTACTCCAAAGGATACTAAAACATGAGAACACAATTTTCAAAGCCTACTAAGGGTACACAACTGTCTTGTCCCCGCTTTAGTCAAAACCAATCCTCATGAATCTTCTTTCACAATGTATTCACATTCTGGGCTATAACAAGGGTGTTACTGCGTTCAGATGATCAATTATGTCTGACTCTTTATAACCCTATTATGGAGTTTTCTTGGCAAAAATACTGGAGTGATTTGCCATTTCCTTCTCCAGCATATTAAGGCAAATAGAGGTTAAGTGACTTGCTTGGGGTCATATAGTAAATATTTGAGGTCAGATTTGAACTCAGGTCTTCCTGACTCCAATCCCAGCACTTTATCCACTAAGTCACAAGTGATTTGTGAACCATACAGCTCTCCAGAAATGTAATCATCATCAATAAGAATATTACCATTACTTCTATTATAATTCAAGTCTAGTCTTCAAA
>JAQQSK010014167.1:0-11221 GCA_028658325.1 Potorous gilbertii | reverse complement strand
TGGCCCTACAGGACAAAAGAGAAGATGGGGTAAGGGAAGGGAGGGATGATAGAAGAGAGGGCAGATTGGTGATATGGGTAATTAGAATGTCCAGTGAATCGGGGAGGGGGGAGGGGACAAAGGGGGAGAAAATTTTGGAACCCAAAATCTTGTGAAAATGAATGTAAAAAGTTAAATAAATTTATTTTTAAAAAAAATTTTTTTAAATTTATTTTTAGTTTTCAACTTTCATTTCCATAAGATTTTGAATTCCAAATTTTCTCCCCATCTCTCCCCTCTGCCCACCCCAAGACAGCATGCATTTTGATTACCCAATCTCCCCTCCCTTCTCTTATCCTCATCCCCTCTATTTTCTTGGAGAACAAGATAGATTTCTATACCTCACTGCCTATATATCTTATTTTCCAATTGCATGTAAAAGCAATTTTTTAACATTCGTTTTTAAACCTCTGAGTTCCAACTTCTCTCCTTTCCTCCCTCCTCACCTATCCCCATTGAGAAGGCAAGTAATTCAATATGTGTTATACATGTGTAGTTATGCAAAAGACTTCCATAAAAGTCATGTTGTGGAAGACTAACTATAGTTTCCTCCATCCTATCCTGCCTATTTATTCTATTCTCTCTTTTGATCCTATCCCTCCTCAAAAGTATTAGCTTCTAATTACAAACTCCTCCCATTTGCCTTCCCTTCTATCAACCCCCACCTCTCACTTATCCCTTTCTCCCCAACTTTACTGTATTGTAAAATAGAGTTTCATAGCAAATTGAGTATGCATGTTATTCCCTCCTTAAGCCAAATGTGATGACAGTAAGGTTCAGTTTTTCCCTCTCACTTCCCTGCTCATCCTTCCATTGAAAAAGCTCTTGACTCTTTTATGTGAGAGATAATTTGTCCCATTCTATTTTTTTCCTTTTTACTCCCCTTTCCTGCCTCTTACCCCTTAAGTTTAATTTTTTAGGTATCATCCCTTCCTATTCAACTCACCCTTTTGCCCTCTCTCTCTATGTATAGAATCCCTAGTACCATGTAGGAATGTAAACAGTTCAACTTTAATAAAACCCTTATGATTTCTCTTTCATGCTTCTCTTGATTCTTGTGTTTGAAAAATCAAATTTTCTATTCAGCTCTGGTCTTTTCATCAGGAATGCTTGAAAGTCTTCTATTTCACTGAATGACCATTTTTTTCCCTTAAGTATTATACTCAGTTTTGCTGGGTAGGTGATTCTTGGTTTTAATCCTAGCTCCTCGGACCTCTGAAATGTCATATTCCAAGCCCTGCCATCCCTTAATGTAGAAGCTGCTAGATATCATGTTATCCTGATTGTATTTCCACAATACTCAAATTGTTTTTTTCTGGTTGCTTTATTTTCTCCTCGACCTGGAAGATCTTGAATTTGGCTACCATATTTCTAAGAGTTTTCCTTTGTGACCTCTTTCAGGAGGTGATTGATGGATTCTTTCAATATTTATTTTACCCTCTGGTTCTAGAATATTAGGGCAGTTTTCCTTAATAATTTCTTAAAAGATGATATCTAAGTTCTTTTTTTTTTTTTTGATCATGGCTTTCAGGTAATCCCATAATTTTTAAATTGTCTTCCCTAGATCTATTTTCCAGGTCAGCTGTTTTCCAATGAGATATTTCACATTGTCTGCTATTTTTTTCATTCCTTTAGCTTTGTTTTATAACCTTTTGATTTTTCATATAGTCATTAGCTTCCATCTACTTGATTCTAATCTTTAAGGAATTATTTTCTTCAGTGAGCTTTTGGATCTCCTTTTCCATCTGGTCAATTATGCTTTTTAGGGCCTTCTTCTCTTCATTGGCTTTTTGGATCTCTTTTGAAATTTGGGTTAGTCTATTTTTAAAGGTGGTATTTTCTTCAGCATTTTTTTGGGGGTCTTATTTTTCTTAATTTTCTTCCATTATCATCATTTCTCTTTCAAATTTTTGCTCTGCTTCTCTTACTTGATTTTCAAAATCCTTTTTGAGCTCTTCCATGGCCTGAGACCAATTCATATTTTTCTTGGAGGCTTTGGATGGAGGAGCTTTGACTTTGTTGTCTTCTGTTTGCATGTTTTGATCTTCCTTGTTACTAAAGTAAGATTCTATAATTTGATTCTTTTTTCAGTTTTTGCTCATTTCCTTAGCCATTTACTTGAATTTTGAGTTCTTTGTTAAGGTAGATTCCTGCTTCCAGTGGAGGTGGCAGGTGTACTGTCAGCCACTCGAATCCCCCCAATCTGTGGGCCTAGAGCTCCAGACAGAGTTGCTGTCTTTGCCCCTGCTGTGGCTGTTGCAGATTCCTCCACCACCTTCCCACTCTGCCACCCCTGAGCTGGGGCCAGACCACTCCATTCTCCCATACTGGTCCCACAGGCTTTTTCCACTTTCCAATTTGCCCTCAGCATTCTGGGGTCCTGAAGTCTGGAAACTGCCACAGGTGTGAGAGATTCAGTCTCACCAAGGGCCTGCTCAGGTCCTGTCTGTGCTGGCATGGCCCACAATGGACTGTACCCTACCTGCTGTATGGCGCAGTACACTTCCTGGCGACATTCCAGGTTGTCTTAGGCTGGAGATTTGCTTCACTCTGTCATTCCATGGGTTCTGCAGCTCCAAAATTTGTTCAGAGCCTTTTTTTTTACAGATATTTTGGGGTCAGCGCTCTACTCCTTTATCTTGACTCTGCCCCTCCATTACACATCTTAAACTCAACATATTCAACTCATCATCTTTCTTCCCAAATCCTTACCTTCTGCCAAGTATTCTTCGCCAGTCCCTCTTAATATTACTGTCTTTTGTCTGAGATTATCTTCAATTTATCTCATAAATACTATTTGTACCTAGTTGTTTGAAGAAACCCCTCTCAGGTATCAGGTTAATAGTCTTTTCAGAAAGACAACTAAATTCAATCTCCCTGTCCAGAGAAAAAAAATGACATCAAGTTGTCAAGTAATCTTATTTACCTCCAGTAAATTTTAAAAAGCTGATTGAATTGGAACATAGGATGGAATAAAAGGACAAAGTGGCCAAGGAGTACCTGACCTAGGAAGATTGAATGAACCACATCTAGGTAAAAAGCAGCTATAATATTCTGTACTGACTAAAGAATCACAAGAGGATAACACTGGTAACAGGTTGAAGACACAGTTTACAGATAATCTGTTGCAAGATGGAGCCATAGACAAAATGATCCTATTTCTGAAGACAAAAGAGAATAGAGCTTACGACAGTATGAAACAAAGTCATTGTAAGTATAATACAAACAAAGAAGTAGAATTATCTTCTTAATTACCAGTTACAACCAAAGCCTGAATGGACATGTGACTGATAAATATCAGTCATGACATTCCCTTTGGCAACCTTAGAACACAGAATGAAAATGACTAAAAAGAAAATGAGCAAGATATGACCTGAAGCACAGGGATCAAAATGTGAACACACATCTAGTTTATTTATAAGGTAGCAAAGAATTACTTCAATTTATGAAAGGCAGGAATATTGAGAGTTTATACCACAAGTTCTACCACATTCATCTGTTTTAGTCAGCTGTCCATAGCAGGCAAAATAAGACTCGAGGAAATGTGTTCATCTTTCTGGAGCCAAAGAGGTAGCTTAGTAGATAGAGTGCTGTGTCTGGAGTTAGGAAGACCTGAGTTCAAATCTAACCTCAGACACTTACTAGCTATGTGACTCTGGTAAGTCACTTAACCTCTGTTTGCCTTAATCCACTGGTTTGGCAAGGAAATGGCAAACCATTCCAGTATCTTTGTCAAGAAAACTTCACAGGAGTCAATATGACTACAGTAATCCTAGCTTCTGGGATAAGAACTCACTATTTGACAAAAGTCAAACTGGGAAAACTAGGGAACAGTGTGGTATTAATTAGGCATAGACCAATGCCTGACATCATACACAAGAATAAAGTCCAAATGAGTACATAATCTAGGTATAAAGGTGATACCTTAAACAAATTAGGGGAGGAAAGGATAGTGTATTTGTCAGATTTATGGAGAACAGAGAAATATATGACCAAACAAAAGATAGAGAACATTATGAAATGCAAAATGGATAATTTTGATTATATTGAATTGAAAAATTTTTGCACAAACAAAGCCAATGCAAACAAGATTAGGAAGGAAGAAGAAAACTGTGAATTTTTACAACCAGTCTCTGATAAAGGCTTCATTTCTAAAATATATATAGAACTGAGTCAAATTTATAAGAATACAAATCATTCCCCAATTGATAAATGGTCAAAGGATATGAACAGGAAGTTTTCATGGAAAGAAATTAGAGCTATCTACAGTTACATAAAAAAATGCTCTAAATCACTACTGATTGGAGAGATCCAAGTCAAATCAACTCTGAAATACCACATCACACCTACCATGACAAAACAGGAAAACTATAAATGCTGAAGATGTGGGAAACTTAGAATACTAATTAATTGTTAGTGGAGCTGTGAGCTGATCCAACCATTCTGGAGAGCAATCTGAAACTCTACTCAAAAAGCTATAAAAATATGCATTTCCTTTGATTCAGCAATACTACTTATAGGGCTGTATTCCAAAGAGGAATGGACAAAAATGGACAAAAAGGAAATGGACACATATACACAAAAATATTTATAGCAGCTCTTTTTGTGGTGGCTAAGAATTGGAAACTGAGGGGATGCTCATCAACTGGGGAATGTCTGAATAAGTTGTGGTATATGAATATAATGGAGTACTATGGTGCTGTAAGAAATGATGAGCAGGCTGACTTCAGAAAAACCTGGAAAGAATTATATGAACTAATCCTGAGCGAAGTGAGCAGAAGCAGGAGAACATTGTGCATACTAACAGCCACACTGTAGGATGACTGACTTTGATAAGACTTGGATCTTCTCAGCAATGCAAGGACCTAAAACAACTTCAAAAGACTCATGATGGAAAACACCATCCACATTCAGAGAAAGAAATATGGAGTCTGAATTCAGATTGAAGCATACTATTTGCTCTCTTTTTTGTTTTTTCTTTCTTGTGGGTCCTCCCATTTGTTCTAATTCTTCCTTACAACACGACTAATGTGAAAATGTGTTTAATAAGAATGTATATGTAGAGCCTATATGAGATTGCAGCCATTTTGGGGAGGGGGAAGGAGAAGGAGGTAGAGGAAATTTAAAACTTATGGAAATGAATGTTGAAAACTAAAAGTAACTGTACATATTTAAGAAATGTGAATGTTGGTTTATCTATTAAATGTGCTCATAATACCACAGAGCAACATGAAAACAGAACTTTCATTAATAGAACCCATGCAGATATCTCAATTAATTATTGCACTTTCATGAGAGAGGCAAAGGACAAGAAAACATATTTATAAAGGATTTTTTCTTTAAAAGTTACTTTCAAGGCATGTCAAAGAATCTGAATAGATTCAGATCAATTTCTTGAAAAGCAGAGTGGTATAGTTAAAAGAACATCACTCTAAATCAACAGAGACTTGGATCTTTATACATATATCAACTAAGTATCATGTTTATCATGAGGGTTGAGTTTATATATATTTTTTGTTTGAGGGGGGCAGTGGAAAGGAGAGATTATAAATGCATAAGAAAACCAGGCATACAAAAAGAGGATAGGAGTCACTCTTGCTCCAACATTTCAGGATTCTAAAAAACCTGAACATATACTGTGTACAAGTTGATATGGAGAACATAAAGTGCTATAATATATTTATCTTCCCCTATCCGGTCAGAAAATCCAGTTAACTAGAATATTATAATAAAAAATAATTACAATTCATCAAGGCTTTACTCTAGTTCTGTACAAAAAAGAAAGAAATGTCAGAAGAATATGCTTCTCAATATGAAAGCTCAGATAAAATGGAATTTTTCATAAAAGCCTTTTTTTCTGAAGACTGTTTTTGGTTAAAAGATCCTCCTTCCACCTCCTCCATAATCCTGCTTTTCACATTTAAAAATGTACTTTTATGTTAATACTTAGAAATATCAAGGATAGATGAAGTTTAGGTCATATGACCATAGATTTAGAACTGGTAGATGCCTTAGAGATTAGTCTAACTCATTCATTTTACAAAACAGGTCCAGGGAAGGTTAGTGATTTGCCTCAAGGGAATCACTGGATCATGGATTCAAACTCTTCCTCCTCTGACTCCAAACCTCAGACTCTTTCTAATATTACACAATATCAAACAGGACAATTTTATATACATATATATATATATATATATATATATATATATATATACACACACACACACACACACACACACACACACACAGGTGTGTATATTATATATGGTTATTTTTCTAAGATTAAAAATAAACTGAGGACAGTAAAATATCTTTAAAAAAGAATATTTCAAATGCAAATAACCCTTGTGCCAAAGCACCACTACAAGTAGGGACATTATTTCCTGGGTTTTTGTTTTTATTTAATGTGGCTTGAGTGCTTGTGCAGAAACCTGGGGAATCTTTATCCCTAGTCCCCCCAGAAAGAAGTTTGATACAAATCCTCACTTGCAAATATGTGGGTCAGTGTAGAAAGTTAGATTTTTAGGCATAATTACAAGAAAGACAACTCACAGGAGGAGTGAACCCACAAGTTCAAAAGATGCTAGGGTCATTTACAGTCTAACATTGATAAACTTTCTATACCAAAGTGCTCCATGTGTTGCCCCAAACATTTCAAGAAACTACTTGGATCTTTCATGTGTGCCCCAATAAAGTACCAGTCCTCCACTTAGGCTTTCAAATTCCATCCTCCACTTTCCACCTCACCTCCCTATTGTTAGTGTGAGGGTCCTTTTGTCTTTACCTACTCTGGGCAGAGGAAGAAGGCTTCCTAGAAACAAAATGGTGCTTCTTCAACAAGCTCTTTGTGTTCAGGTAGGAGATTACTCAGAACTATTTCTTTAAGTCACTCACCTGAGAAATCCCGCTCTCTTTGGGTTTTCAATTATGTACATCCCTAACAAAGACAAAGAAACGGAAACTGAAGAGGTGCTCTTCAATTGGAGAATGGCTGAACAAGTAATGGCATAAGGTATTAGAATACTATTGTGCTGTAAGAAATGATGAAGAGGATGTTTTCAGAAAAACAAGATGCATAAACTGATGTAGGATGAGGTGGGAAGAATCAGGAGAACAGTTTATGCAACAGCAACAATATCATAAAGAGAAACAACTTTAAAAGGCTAGAGAACTCTGATCATCAAAATGATGAACCACAATTCCAAAAGACTCATATGAAACATATTATTCACATCCAAATAGAGAAGGTAATGCACTCAAAGTACAGACTGAAACATAGTTTCTTTTATTTCTTTCAGCCCAGTTTAGTGACCTGTCCAATAGAAACACTGTCTACAGTGGAACAGCATAGGAAGAAAAAGACTGTGGAATGCTGTAATGCTAGAGGTATGAAATGTCTTTCTCCCAGCACTTTATGCATGTGCTTCCTCTTTCCTCAGTTAAACTGTGTAATTGTGGAAGATTACATCCCAGGCTTAGGAGAGGGGATTTTCAACTACTTTTTGTACTCTGTCATCTCAATAAATGCCACTGCTTTGGGAGAAAAAAAAAATAGTGGCTGAGGCCACTAGCAGTCAGACCCAAACACAGATCAGGAATTTAGAGAGGTCAGATGAGGGATGGAGAGGGTGGGCCATGATTAGACTTTATACTGGATCCGCCTACTTTGGGAACACCGAAAGCTTGGTCCCTCAGTCTCAATTGTCCTTGAGAACCTAGAGTAATACAATATTCAATGTCCCAAACAGTAGCAATAGGACCAGCCCAGATCTTCCCTCCAGAAATACATAGATTCTGGTCCTAAAATTCAAACTCAAATTCAGAAATTAGAAGAATGAGAAAGAAAAAAAAAATCTCACCACAAAATGATACTACAGTGACAGGGATGCTTAAGGCACAAATCTAGGAAGAGAAAATGACTCCATAACATCTATAAGAAAGTCTCAAATAAAAACCACAGCTTGGACACAAATTCAAGTAGAATTCCTAGAAGAGATGAAGCAAGTATTAAGAGATTAATTTTTTTTTAAAATAAATGAAGTGAGAACACTAGAGGAACAAATGGAAAAGAAATGAGTTACTGAAGAAAGAACTGGAAAGGGAATTAACTACTTGGCATAAGAAACATAAAACTCTGCCCAGACAACAACCTCTTTGAAAATCAGAATGGACCAAATAGAAGTAAATTATTCGATGAAACATAAAGAAATATTAAAACAAAGTCAAAAGACTGAAACAACAAACAAAAAAAGGTATCTCATAGCAAAAACAAGTGATCTGGAAAAAGACTGGGAAGAAAAAAATTTAAGAATCACTGAACTACCTGAACACCATGCCAAAAAAAAAAAGCAAGTTTAGATATCACATTGTAAAGGTAAAGAAAATTACCCAAGTTTCTTAGAACCAGGGAACAAAGTGAAAATAGACTTTATTGGTTATCTCCCTGAACAAAACAAAATGAAAATTCCCAGCAACATTATAGGCAAAATCCAGAGCTTTCAAGTCAAAGAAAAAAAATACTGCAACAGCCAGAAAGAAAGAATTTCAAGTACTGAGAAGCCACAGTCAGGATCATACATAATTTACACAAATCTGAAGGAGTGGAGAGCTTAGTGAGGAAAATGGATTTTTAATGAAAAAAGAGGATTTCCAAGAATTCTTGAAGCAAGCATCATATGCAATGAGGATACTCTAGAACTGTTTCCAATAAATAAAGGAATGAAGCAAGGATGTCTACTCATCTCATTATTATTTGAAATAGTTCTGGAAATGTTAGCAAAATTAATGAGAGAAAAATAAAAGGAATAAAGATAGGTAAAAAGGAGATAAAACTATCCCTGTTTGCTGATGATACAATGGTTTACCTGGAAAACCCCAAGGAATCAACAAAGATACTAACTGGGATAATTAATGGCAAAGCCATTAATTGAATTTACCAGGGCAAACTACAAGTAAATCCTTAAAAATCAACAGCCTAATAACAAAACACAAGAAACAATGATAGAAAGGGAAATCCCAGTCCAAATAACTACAAAATGAATAAAATACCTGGGGATCAATATCCCAAAGCACACAAAAGACTTGTATAGCTTCAATTATAAAGTATTCAAAGAAATAAAGAATAACTCTCAGTGCTCATGGCTATATTATGCTATTATAATAAAAATGACAATACTACCAAAATTGATTTACACATTAAATGCTATACAATCAAATTACCAAGAGGACACTTTACAGAGTTTGTTAAAAAAAAATTTGTAAAAACAAAAGAACCATAATATCAAGGGAAATGATGAAAAGAAGTAAAGATGAAGGGGGAATAAAACTTTCAGACCTCAAAAACTATATTATAAAGCAGCAATCCTCAAAACCCTCTGGTATTGGTTAAAAAATAGATATAGATCCATGGAAGAGGCTAGATAGAGGAGGTTCAGAAACAGTAGAATACAATAAAATGGAAAACAAAAGTTCCTTTGGGAAAAATGTCCTACTGGATTAAAAAGTATCTGGAAAACTGGAAAGCAAGATGGGAGAAATTAGGCTTTGAATGAACACCTTACACACGACACAATATATTCTAAATGGAATATTAAACTTAATATTAACAATCATACTATTAAAAAAATTTAGAAGAGATCACGCACTTTTCATAGTTTTGGGTAAGAAGAGATCTTAACTAACAAGAGATAAAAGCAACTATAAAAGATAAACTATTTAACTTTGATTACCTGAAACTGAAAAGCTTCTGCACAAACAACATTAATAATGCATCTAAGATAGGAAAGAAAGTTGTAAAATGGAGGAAAAAACTTTTCATCAAGTTTCTCTCATAAGGGCTTCGTATCCAATATAAGCAATAAATATACATAAATATATGTATGTATATTATAAAACTAATAGCCATTCCTCAATAGATCAAACGATCAAAGGATATGAACAATTCAAAAGAACTGAAAAGAATTCACAATCACATGAAAAAAATGTTCCAAATCACTAAGGGAAATACAAATCAAAACAAGGTTTCAACGACATACCCTGAAAACTGGCAAAAATGAAAAAAAAAAGGCAAGTCAAAGTTAGAGGGTTTATTACAAGGTAGGGACACTAATATATTGTTGATGAAGCTATGCAACAGCACAACCATTTTGGAAAGCAATTTGGAATTAGGCAAATAGTGTGACTAAAATGTCCATACTCTTAGAGCCAGAGGCTTCACTATGGATCTTTTATAACCCAAGGAAACCAATGATAAGAAAAGTCTTCATATACTATAAAATATTTATATCAGCACTTTTTGTGATAGCTAAAAATTGGGAACAAAGTAGATGCCCATCAACAGGGAAATGGCTAAAAAACTACAGTACATGAATGTAATGGAATACTGAGCTGTATGGAACAATGTGTGTGACGAATACAGAGGAGCATGGAAACATTTATATGAAGTGAAGTAAGCAGAACCAAAAAAATGTTATACACAATATGCTATACACAATAACTACAACAATGTAAATGGAAAGAAAAATAACACATCAAAAAATCGAAAGTAAATGTGAACAAAATTGTGAAGCTCAAGTGGGACTCAAATGAAGAGAAATGAGAATACTTCTAAACTACCCCTTTGTGGAGATGGGAGATGCATAAGTATCACACATTGCAACTTTTTCCAGTTTTCTCAGTGTATTCATTGATACGCTGATTTAGTTTTCTTTTCTAAAAAAATAAAAATATTTAAAAATTCCCCACTGTTTTTCATATGGGATGGCTCTAGGGAAGGGAAAAGTGAGACATTGTATAGTGATACAAAAAAGAGAAAACATCAATAAAAATTATTTAGAAAAAAAGAAACACAAGAATTAAGAGAAATATAAGAAGGGAAACATAATCAGTGAAAAAGGACTAAAAAAAGATGATACATGTATCCCTCTTTGACTCTTATCATCATTAAGAGTCAGAGAGGGTGTTTAATTAGGCAAGTTATGGGAATGGGTCTATAACGTCTTTGCTTTTATCATGAAATATTTTTGTTTTTGAAAAATATTTTCGAGAAAATATTGCAAGCAGCTAGAAAGAAACAATTCCAGTACTGTGAAAATACAATCAGGATAACACAAGATCTAGCAGCTTCGACATTAAGGGATCGAAGGGCGTGGAATAGGATATTCCAGAAGTCAAAGGAACTAGG
>JAQQSK010014166.1:0-11221 GCA_028658325.1 Potorous gilbertii | reverse complement strand
GCTTGGGATAAATGGCCTTTAATGTCCCTTTTGACTCATTAGAGGTGGTTCTAAGACCCTTCCTATTCCTATGGTGGAGGTAGCCAGGAGCCTAGGTGGAATGTCACAGTCCCCCTGTGTGTTGTACATGCAGCTCTATGGTTGGTAATGGTTGTACCTCAATGATGGAACATAGGGTACATCAAAGAAGGGATGGGAGAAAAGATGTGATCTCCAGCACCTCTGACTGTAACTTAGCTCAATCCTTTCATCCTTCTAGACTATGCCCAGTGCACATATGAATCATTCTTAATGAACTCTTGCTGGTTCACACTGATCCTTGCTTCCTTTTCTCAGTGCTGTTTTATAATTAACTTTAGGATTTTACTAAGTGTTGATATCAAGTTTGACAGCATAAAATTTGAGGAATCTATCTCTTCTTCAAAAAACATCAAAACATTTGCCATTTTTCAGTACTATATTTTGATCATTTTCTAAGATTTTGCAAAGATCTGTGGCAACAGTTAGTTACTCCTTATCTTGTCCACAGCATAGCTAAGCACCTTTTGGTCTTTAGCATTTATTGTAAGCTTCAACTAACACTAGATATTAGATTTTCCAATATTTTTAAAGAACAGTGACACTTTTTATCCCTTCAGTTATCTGCCCTGTCGATCATATTATATACATATCTTTTTAAAATTTAAATTTCAGCAAGTTCTTTGTATAATCACATTTGTCTCTACATTATTTCCCTGCTATTTTGCTCTTTGAAACAAGTTGTATCTTTAGCATTTAAATGTTTGGGAGCACTCCCCTCTTTACCTGTTAAGCTTCCTGCACTTGTAATGGCAGTTCATGGAATAATATGTCGATCATATTATATACATATCTTTTTAAAATTTAAATTTCAGCAAGTTCTTTGTATAATCACATTTGTCTCTACATTATTTCCCTGCTATTTTGCTCTTTGAAATAAGTTGTATCTTTAGCATTTAAATGTTTGGGAGCACTCCCCTCTTTACCTGTTAAGCTTCCTGCACTTGTAATGGTAGTTCATATACATCCTGTATATGTATATACTCTTTAGTGTTACTTCTTCCAAAGTCACAGAGTTGAAACTATCCTTAGAATTAACTTTCTCTATTAGGAAAACTAAGGTGGCATGGTTATTACATTCTGTAGTCCTCATGATTTCCAGTTAATCAACTAGTTTTTCTTCTCTAGTCAGAACTACATCAGAAATAGGGTCTAAACTAGGTCTGGAGTACTCCTAAATCTGCGGTCTCCTTTTCTTCCTTTCGAAAGGTGAAATTATCAGCAAGACAAGTAAAAAAAAGAGAAACTTCACCAATTGAGTAGGTGCTCTACTTTCAAAAAGTGTTTAATGTCTTAGCATTTACATTTCTGAGTCACTGTCAGAGTCACAGATCTAGTGTCTGAGTGTGTAAAGCATGATGGGAACTCAGGTCATCCTGATTTTGAATTTATCACTCCATCCACTGTGCTCCATCAAAGTGCTACATAAAAGCTATTATCATTTATTATTATTAACGCACGTGTACATACGCATATATTTCATACATACATTATTCAATGTAAGAAACTAAAAATCAACAATTATAGCCCTAGAAGAGAATGATTACATTTTCTGTTTAAAAGAGAATGAAGAAATGATCAACTACAATGACAAAACAATCTGATGCATATAAGAAACACATTTTAAAATATAGACACATAAGCAGAATAAAAAATTAATGATGGAATAAGGTCTGTTTTGCTTCAGGGCTCCCAAAAATCAAGAATCAGAATCATTATTTCAGGTAAAATATCAATAAAAATTGGTAATGTCCAAAGAAATAAACAAGAAAACCAAATTATCCCTAAAGATTCTGTAGATCAGGGGTTATTTGCTTATTTTTGGTCATGGATACCTTTGGCAGTTTGGTGAAGCCTACGTACAGCTCAGATTACACACACACACACACACACACACACACACACACACACACACATACACACACAAATTTCACTTAGAGGTTAGTAAAAATAAGGATGCAACCATTTCCTATCCAAAACTACTGTCCCCTCTCCCCCCACTCTGAAATCTATCCATATCCCTTCCTGCTGCTCAAGAATCTTTTCTATAGGGAATGGGAAAAAAGTAACATTATAATACAGAGTTGAAGATGGTCAGAATAGTAAGGTCCTATGTAGGAAAGAGTATGGTGTTCTTTATCTGCTGTTTGTGTTGTCAGGGAGAAAAAGCTGGATGGGGCATTGAGGGGCAGAGCCCTTCATAATAACCCTGATATCAGGAAGAATGTACATGGTTCCCAATTCAGCTCTTACTCCCTATATTACCCAAATAAAAATCTAAGATCAAACATGCCAAAAAACAAAACAAAACAATGCAACAATTGAATTGCTAATGTCATCCATGGGGGCTAGAAGGGACAACATGATTGGACAGAACCGAAATGTGGCAAGAGATGTAAGCAAACAGAAAGTGCACCAAGGAAGGTTTGTTAAGAGAATACTAAAATAGTTAAGGCTCAGGGAGCATAGACACACATAGGTCAGCTAGTGTACTGGATGTGGCTAGTTGTCCAATGAGAGAAAACTGAAGTGAGTTTTTAAAAGTTTCTTGTTTGGTCAAGTACAGTGAGGCATTGGGGCAGAGAACAGGTGACAGGAACCAGGGGCTGGAGGACATCAAAACTGTGATGTGGATCAACATTCAGACCTGATGCTGATTCTTTTTGGGGAGAAATTGGCAGATACTCTAACTGCCATGGTGGTGAAATGTTTTACTAAATTTGATTGAGCTTCTTCATTTAGGAGGTTGGAGAGGTTACCATATTCCTTAAAAATAGTAATATTAAATATACATTCAACAGGTGACATAGAATATAAATTCTTAAATGAAAAGTTAGGTGAATTGTAAAAGGCTTTGGTGGTAACACAATAATAATAGATTTTTAATATTCCTATGTGAGATTTGGATAAATTCCATAGAAAGATAAAATGCATGAATATATGGAACTGAATAAATTATTCATAGATCATATTTGACTAACCTATGAAATTTCTTTACCCTATGAAAATAAAAAAAATGTACCTGGAAATAGTGGGAGCCAAATATTGCTACTTTTTATTAAAATGCTCACTGTAATTATTTATTCTTGGGAGTACTCTAGTCATTCTTCCATTTAGTCCATATATTTCATTTTCTAGAATGCTACTGCATCATTTGTCATTTAGTAATTGAGTATGTTCTGATAATGTGCCAGTATAATAACAGGATACTTAGAGGTTAGTAAAATATAATTATAAAATTATAATGGATAATGGCACAGTGGATAAAGCATTTGCTTGGGAGTCAGGAATACCTGAGGGCAAATATGACCTCAGACATTTTTTAGCGGTGTGACCCTGGGCAAGTCACCTATAGCTGTTTGCCTCAGTTCCTCATCTGTAAAATGAACTGGAGAAGGAAATGGCAAACCACAAAGATACTCTTTGCCTAGAAAACTTGAAATGGAGTCACAAAGAGCAGGACACAACTGATGACTCAATAACAATGACAACAAAAACCTTTAGGATTATAAATTATAAAGTAAGTACTGATCTAAGTTTATAGAGGGAGTTTGATCACTAGGAATTTGCTGTACCAATGAAATAAAAGGTGTAGTTTTTACAAACAAAAATAATTAGTAAATGTGCTATAATTGCAACAACATACCATTTCTCTTTACCTTACTACTACTTTAGGCTTTAACAACTCGTGTTATTCCATTCAATACATAAGGAGAAAGAAATGCAAAATCCTAAGCAGTAATTTTGATGCCTGGGACAAGCCCCACAAACACTATCAAATCAAATGTGTAATTTATGATGTGAAAATAATGTGAAGGTTAGTCAAGACAGGTCTGATGAAAGGGGAGGGGGATCATTTATAACTAGGGGTCAGGTTAGCATTTGGAAGCTTTCTATTTTAAATGGCTCTTTTTTTGTTGTTCAGTCATTTGTCATGTATGACTCTTTGTGAACTCGTTTTGAGTTTTCATGGGGAAGATACTGAAGTTGTTTGCCATTTTCTTCTCCAGCTCATTTTACTAAGTAAGTGTTAAATTTGGTTCTTAAGTTCTGTACCCTCTAAATATTTGTGCCCTGGGGTGAAACCTTGACTTCTCCAACAGGATTCTATTTCCTATTCAGTATAAACATCAACTTTCTATTGAAGTCTGACTTCATACCAGCCAATTATTTCTTCTGTTTCCACCAGTTGAAAGAGGTAAGATTTACCAAAATGGATAGCACTTCATTTCCTTCACTGTACACTTTGGTATGTAGGCAAAATTATTTTTCTCCAAGGTGGAACAATGATGGATTAACTTAGGCTTCATCTCCATTCATCTCTTTAGTTGTATATATGAAGATTCATTTACAACTATGTGATTAAACTGGATAATGAATTCAATCTTGCTGTGGTAACCTGATAAATGGGAAACATATATTCAATTCAAGTCAGTTTAATAACTTTATTTAAGTGTGCAATTTCTCTGGCAGTGGCTGAGAATAGAAAGATTTAACAGAGGTTAAAAATAAAAGGTAGCTTTGAGATGATCAAGACCAACCCCATCATTTTACAGATGATAAACTAAGGCCTCGAGAGGTTAAGTGACTTGTCCGTTGTCATACAGATATAAAATAGAAGAGTGGGGATATGAACTTAAATTTCTGACTTCAAATTTATTATTCTTTCTATTCCCAGGAACTGAGTAAGTGACCCAGTTGCTTCCCTCCTAGAACTTACAATCCTTTAAGACATTGCTTGCTAGCCTACAGATAGTAAAACTGGGCAGCTGAAGAGTTGAGTTATTATGAGGGGTTCATGAATTTGTATTTTCATCAAGCATTGTCATTTAGCTTTATATTTAACTTCAACAAAATATACATTATTGTTCAGTATAATAAGTAGGCAAACACTTTCTCTGAATAGAATTTATTTTTGTTGTATAGACACATTTAGTAGTGTATTTAAAATTTGTGTAGATGTAGTTGTGATTGATAAAATAGAAAAAGCTTATAAAAGTGTAATTGAATTCCTGCTAGGTTTTTGTTATAATAAGATTTCTCAATTAGTAGTTATCAGTTGAACAAATCCTGTTGTTTATATAGGTGTCTGTGATATTTTGAAATATTCAAAAGGAGTCTTCGTAGCCTAAAAAGTTGGGAATCATTGCACTGGTTTGCATATGACAGGTACACAAATCAGAATGTGATGGTGAGGGGTGTGTGAAGAAAAGATGGAGACAAAGTATTCTAGGATGATTAAAAGTTGGGAAGTTCATTTTCAGCTGAGGATTCAGAAAAAGGATCTTAAAGAATATAGTACTCGAGCTGAGGAAGAGGTGAGGAGGAGGGAATATGTTTCAATCATGAGATACAGCCTGGGCAAATGCATGGAGCTGAGAGAGAGTAGAGTGAGACTAACAGCAGCTTTGCTTGACTGGAACGTAAAGTGTATGGAAAGATTTTTAAAGAAGATGGAAAAGTTAATTTGGAGCTAGGTTGTTGGGAGTCTTAAATGTCAGGCTGAAGAGTTTTGTTTTATCCTGTTGTTGGTCCTTAATTTTCAAATAGGACCAGTGACATTGTGGTCATTATTTGACTTGTGCATGAATTAGGTTTAAGTGAGGCAGAGTTGCACAAAGCCATCAGTCTCATTCTCTCTTGCAGAACCATCAAAGTCCAGTGGTAAGACAAAAGTCAAGACAACTGGCAGTGACTTGGGATTCAGTGAATAACCTTGGTTTGTTTGATGTCTTCAAAGCTCTAAGTGCCTGATTCAACTGCCCTTCATGACTGCTGGAACGAGTCGTTCCCATCTACCCATTCTGCTGGGAGGAGTCTTCATGTAATTGAAGTAGACATCCCTGTAATTCACTGATTTGGTTGAGACCTATAAATCCATCCATTAACCTCAACCTGGTTTAGCTTGCCTGTTGAGGTGGTTTACTGGGTGTGGCTATTGGGCATGAGACACAGAGAACAATGGAAAATTTTAGAGAATAGTAACTTGGCTCTGAGAATGAATAAGAAAACATATTAAGGTTAACAGGAAAAACATATATTGGCCCAGTATATAATTTGATGAACTTGGCATCAGGGAGACCTGAGTTTGAATCCTGCTTTACACAAATGCTAGTTGTATACGCTTGGGCAAGTCACTTAAGGCATCTCAACCTCAGTTTCCTCATTTGTAAAATGTAGATACTAATAGTACCTGCATTACAGATTTGTGAATAAGATAGAAATGAGATAACATGAAAACAACTTTGCAAACCCCTGCTAGTTTTTATCATTTTTATAATATGAAGTTGTTCATGTTTATATATATATTTTAAAAAATCTACTGTATTTTGATCTACTCCTGACAAAGCAGCTATCTCATTCTTCCTACCTTGTTTCTCTGACCTGCCAGGAATGAGAGGTATTGCTCTTATACCTAAAGAACTCTCCTTCTGACTGGCTGCAAGGGAAGGACAGAAAGGGAGGAGAGAAGGGAGGGAGAAGGAAAGTAGAGAGTCAAGTAAGAGAACAGAATCTCTAACAATCACCCCAGGGGCTCTTGAGCAAACCACTGAGGGTATAATTCTGATTAAGACCAATTCTGGGCTCAGGGCTTCCTCTTGGGGTTTGGCCTTACAGAAAACACCATCCTCCCATACCGTGTTCTCCTGATATGACATAATTGACTGAAAAGTCATTTCCTTACTTATTCAGGATTGTGTTTTTAGGCACATGGGGCAGATGAATGAAGAGATTTTCCTCTGGGGGACCAGAAACTGAAGTGTCATTAGGAGACTCCCACGTTTTACCTCTTCTCAGGGAAAGAATATCAGACAACAAAATACTCTCTAGTGTTATTGCTGCCTAGAGACTGTTTGGGCTGCATTCCACCTGGATCATCTTGATGACCATTTCTAAACTTCAGTTTAAACTACTTCTTGTCATAAAGGCAAGTGTATTTAAAATTCACATAGGGAGTTCATGTTCTTGTAAACCTTGAGTTTCTTATTTCCCATATACATGTTCAGTGAGTCTGTCTAACCAGCAGCGGCCTGAGCTTTAGTTCACTAACAGTCTTCAGAAAGGAAGTACACAGAGATGTTATCCTTACTCTTTTAGAAGGAAAATGTATGAAACACCTGGGGGTTGTTTTCATATAAGTCAGCAAGTGACAAGAAGGCCTCACCATGTATGGTGGCATTCCACAGTGTTCTCATTTCTTTAGTAATTCAGTTAAAACATACCAGGGGTAATTTGATTACTTCTCTGCCATGAGATTGAGTAAAGTCATTGTGATTGTTTTCCTAGATGTTGAAAAGGGTACTGCATGCTCTTACATCAGAAAATCAGAATTGCAAGGGCAATATAAACCCCAGGGGAATCTAGCCAGACATGGTAACCAGGGTCCGTATTTTTTCAACACTGTCTATGCTTTTTGATGTCACATAAAAGGTTTGTAAGAAAAAAGAAAAAAGATTGCATGTGAGACTGTGAACTGCTATTAAGTACAGCTTACTTTTTTAAAAAGTTGCATTAAATATAACAATGTAACATCTCCCTGTTTGTTCCTCCTTCTAAACTTTTTTGTTTTATTCTTTACATTTTAAGATGTTTTATTAATAATGTCTTCTTTTTCTTTCACATCTGTACCATTACTCCATAATTCTCTTCTTCCCCTCCCCCTTCAGAGAAAATCTCTCTTCTGTTAAATATTGTCAAGAGAAAAAAAATCAACCGATTGGCCATATCTGAAAAGGTATTTCCCATTCCAGAGATCTTTCTACCACTTCAAAGGAAAATAGGATCATAGAGCAAATGCTGAAAGAGAACTTAGAAAACAACAGGTCCACTTGCATCAAATTACATAGGAGGAAGCTGAGGCATAGAAGTAAGTGACTTTAGTGTCTGAAGTGGAATTTAAACCCAAATTTTCCCAATTCCACGTCCAATGTGAGAGGCATGTGTCATTATTTTTCTTCTGAAGCTATGATTGGTCACTGAGTTGATCAGAGTTCTGAATTCTTTCAAAGTTATTTTTTATTAAATTATTATATTAATTGTGGAAATTTTTCTCCTAGTTATTTATAACTAACAAGTAATTAATAATGGCTTTCCAATGTCAGAGAAAAACTTGACTATATAGTTATATGATATGTGGATATATGAATATATGATTATGTACATGTATGTATTTCTTTTTGAGTAGTCAAGTTTAACCAATGAGATAAGTCTAAAAAGATAAAATGATTCCAGACAGTTAAAGATCTAAAAATCCATTTGACCCTACATTTCTGAGGCCATATGTGACCTAATGCTTTATTATTAGAAGTTATATTGCTCATAGAAAAGTGCTTAATTCATTGGTTTATATTCTATTATTTATGCTTTTTTCATTTTACCATAGCTAGGGAAAACTTTGTAGATTGGTCAGTGCTGCTATAATAAGTCAAAATACTACTGTGAGTTATAGGAGCAGTGACCAGGAGATAATAGATTCACTTCTGATCATCTAATTTAACAAACCCCAAACTATAACATGCCAGAAATATAATTGACCATATTCCAGTACCCTATTTGCATCGACAGCTTGACTGCATCCAAAAAAAGTTGAATTAACACTTATTTTATCACATAGTCCCATTTTGCTTAATTGGTGACAGAGAACAAGTCCACAACAGATGAGTAAGGCTCTATCTAATCTGACTTGAATGACCATATTATCACAGAGTCACCAAATAGTAGTGGTCCCTTATGGCAAATAAATTTCATTCCAACTTGACATATCACAGTTCTGCTGATGGTGTCAGATTATTAGGACTATAAATACATGAGAGAAAACTTAATGCTATTCTGTAAATTGTTTCTTAATCTGCTCTGTTGCCAAGAGTTTGGTACCCAGTGCTGACATAGAAGCAGTGTGGGCAGGAGCAAGAACACTGAATTTGATCTGAGAATACCTGAGTTCAGGTACTAACTTTGTTACTTATGTAGGACTTTTCACAAGTTTTTCACCTCTCTGTGCCTCAGTTTCCTCCCTTGTAAAAAGTTAGATTAGATAGACCCCTCCTGATTAAAATTCTATAATTTTAATTTCAGAATTTAGTTCTGAACTTTTTATGTAACCCATAATAAGGTACTAATCTTAATCGTCCTATTGTTGGAAAGATGGCCTTATTGCTTGACTTTAATTTATATAGGCACTAATTGACCTGTTGTCATTCAATAGCTCTGCAGTTAACAACCTGGAAGTAGGAGCACTGGAATGCTGAATATATCCTTCTCTGTCTCATCCCCACTGATATAGTGATAGAAGATTCTAGTCCAGAGCCATGGGGGAGAATGCTACTGTTTGGGCAATGGGTACGACTCAATCTTCTGGTAGTTTCAAAGTAAGTTTTTCCATACCTTGTAAAAAGCTGAAGAAAAAGGTGGAGAAGGAACTTCCAATTGGGCTCTTAAGTGACCCCCAAATAGGGCACTGTTTCCAAATGACCCAAGATGATTAGAGGTTTGGATAGATCGTCCTCTGGCCTCAATATATACTATGTCATAGAGGATCTAGTATGTAAAAGTAAGCACCACATAAAGGGTAGAGCCTATTTTGTAATTCTCTGTATGAGTAAGAGGACATAATTAATGCCACCTAGTGAGAAGGGAAAAATAGGGCTCATTGACCTCAGGCTAAGAATGCTATCTATAATGCTAGGGAAATCCAACATTTTTGCTGTAGTAACACATGTAAACACATTTAACAAGGCAGATTAAAAATAAAGAAAACATCAACAGTTTCTCGGGAGAATATCTATTGACATAATTAGCTTTGTATACGACATTCATTTCTCTAGTGATTCTGGGACTGATGAACCACATTTAAATTGTGAAGTTTTTGAAGCAAGAATCAGAAGATGAACACTGTTGCTGCTATTACACTCAATGATCTTTAATTTCACCTTAGTTCATTGAATATGGCTGATGTAAGAGTCTTGTGTATATTACCAGTTATATTACTTTGATCTGTTTCTATTGTCTTCATCAGCCTTGTGGGTTCCAGTGGATTTATTCAAACAGCTCACCTACACTTACCTCTATTCCCTCCTCTTAGCAACACAAACTGCTGACGTCAGCAGACTTATTTTGGGAAACTGTGCTGTGCTTGGAATCAGAGTACTTTGGCACCCCAAGGACTTGAAGCAAAACTTTTAAAATTTATATATTAATTGACTAGTCAAGAATTTACTCAGAGAACATAATGGCTTTGTATACCAATTTTAAAACGTGGTATAAATCTGCCTTGCCTAGGCAACTATAAAATGGTATCTACCATAAAATTTCATAGAGGTGGGGAAAATGTTAAGATTGTGTTTTATTTTATTTCTTAAATTTCAGTTAAAGAAAATTAAACTAGCTTTGCCCAGGCAAGTCTTGGGCCACACCCACTCTGGGGATCAAGTAACACTCTTCCTTCTATCTCCTTATGTTTTTCAAGCACCTGAAGATTTTTATAGCACAAACTATAGGGGACCGGGTGGTGGTGGTGGTGGTGATGACACGGGTTGCCTGAAGATTTATGAACAATTGTTTGATTTCACTCTGGGTTTTTTTTTTTAGTTTCTTAAGGCAAGGTATTTTCAAGACAAATATGTGATGCCGCTCCCTTTGAACTGATGGCTTCCAGGGCTCTGAGCAAAAGTCATAGAAAGTATTCTAATTCAGTTAAATGCACACATCTATAATTCCTAATACCTGGGAGCCTGAGGTCAAGGGATATTCAGATTTGCCAAATGTTGATACCCCAAAACACATGTATATATGTATGTAATATGTATTTAAAATATGTATATAACATACACACATATATCTGTTTAAATAGATCTTTGAATAAATCTAAAACAATAGATGCATATGAATAAACTTGGATCCTCAATCTCAAATTTATCAATGCAAATAACTGAATACAAACTACTGGAGCTTAGAGACATAGTTCCTATAAACATCTTAGATATATAACATGTAAGTATTTTGAAAATGAACTAAAAATAGTACTGAAGCATAGAGGAAAACAAATCGCTTATTTCTCTCGGTTATATTAATCAATCTATACTAGTATATTTGAGGAATTTGTATAGGATTTTACATTCAATCTCTGGCTTATTTTGTGAATTTG
>JAQQSK010014165.1:0-11222 GCA_028658325.1 Potorous gilbertii | reverse complement strand
TTATATAACACCAACATTTTAATCATTTAATATCTTAATAATTCAGACTTCTTTTCTGGTACAAAGGGAAGGCCAAAAAATTTTATGTGGATTTTCCAGATCTCGGGCTACTGTGCTACTAACCTTGATATGGGGTAACTGTAGTGGGTTAACAGTCACTAACTAGCATAATGTAAAGTAGGTTGAGAAGTTGGTTCACTTGGTTGGTAAAATCAAATCAGCAAGCATGTATTAAGAATTCACTATGTGCCTGGCCTTGTGCTAAGCTCTGGGGATACAAAAATAAAAACCAACTTAAAAAACCCCCCAAATATGATCTTTGCCCTCCTGGTAATTACATGCTGATGGAATAGCCAACACATGAACAACTATGTCCATGCAAGAGACAAAGGGTAAATTGGACTGTCAGAGGGAAAGTACTAGTATTGAGGGGGCAAGGGGAGCGAATTGAACCTCTGGAGGAGGACTTGGCAAATTCTTCATTGCAGCTTGCCAGTAGACCCATATTCTTTTCTTTGTTTTCTAGGCTGCTGAAGGTGCCCTTTCCAATATGAAACGCAAATATGAAGATGAAAAACTTGTGGTGTCAGAAACCATGAGTAAATTAAGGCATGAACTGAAAGTTCTGAAAGAAGATACTGCTACTTTTTCCTCCCTTCGGGCAGTGTTTGCCAGCAGGCAAGTTTCAGTTCTGCCTCTTCTCTGTTTCCAAATCTGTTCACTCGGGTGAACTCATTTCCTGTTTGTGAGGAAACACAGAGCTTGGGCCAAGAGAGAGATTTCCAGTCCTTGGTTGCCCTAAAGTGGGCACCTGCCCCCAAACTAATCTTTGCACACTTGGTTGTATGTGTGACAAAGGGAGGAAGGAGAGACCTTGTACCTTTTCTTCCCAGAGAAGACAATGCACATGTAGAGCTGTTCCTATTCATATTACCTATACTTCCCATCACTAATCTAAACGTGAGACACTGTGTGAAAGAACCACCAAGTGGGAATTTGGTTCTGACTTTGGGAATCACATTCTGCATAATAGTGGACAGATCAATTGGCTTAGTTCCCTTTTTCTTTCTTAACTGCCCTGTCCTCTTAGCGCAGTGTGCTACATGATCCCTTCCTTGTAAGCTACCTTCAACAGGAGGTGTATTCATAAGAAGACTCAATAATAAAACATTAAGAGAATCTATCAAGAGAATGACATTGGTAACCGTGGTCTTTGACCTTGCCTAGGAGCTTTCTTAGAATCAAGACTATGTTTGACTGAGTTTCCTCATGTAGCAGGTTTTTTTTTCAGTGAGAAGGGTGTAGCAAAGAGCAGTGGACCCAGGGTTTAGCCAGGTTTGCACTGTAGTTCATGCTTACTAGATTTAGGAACTTAGGAGAGTCACATCCCTTTTCTGAGGTTTCCTTCATTTGAAAAGTGGAGGTAATGATCCTTGATTATCCAACTCAGTGTTGTGAGAAAAGAGCTTTGTAAACTTTAGGGCACTACAGAGAAAGGAGCTTTTATTAATTTATTTACTGATTAGAAGTTTTCCTTAAGAGGGTAGTCTCCAGCCTTTTTTATGGAGTAATTGATCCCCTCCTACATTGAGATTGTAAGGGGTGAAGAGCTGTGTTCTTTACAAGGACAAGGAAACAACATGGCAGCTGCTCACTTATGAGTGATCCAAGTTGTTGCTTGAAGATAAATGGATTGAGTGGGATTGCCTGCTTGTTGGAGCCATGCCTGAAGGGAGACTGAGATGTTTAGGTAAAGTGATGGGTGAGAGGCGCTGAACTGCCTTTTTTGTTCTTCTTTTGCAGATGTGACGAGTATATTTTGCAGCTTGGTGAAATACAGCAACAGCTTGCTGCTGCAGAAGATGAAAAGAAGACTTTGAAGTCTTTGCTGAGCCTAGCAATTCAGCAGAAACGGGCCCTAACTCAGCGCTTGGAGGCTCTGGAATTGCAGTCCACTCTGCCAATGAACAGTCGTTCAAAGCTTGTTTCGGACCCTAAAGGGAGACCTTTCAAAAGTAACTGGGTATGACATGTTTGTTCAAGTATGGAGCTAGGAGAGGTAGGGGTGAGGTGCTTCCATACAGTGAAGACTGTGACTGAGGGTAACTGGCCAACTTTTCATTGAGTATATTTATCCCATATCTTTAAGGGGCTTCCCTGGATGAGATTCTTCTCATAAGCATGTTTTCAGTTCTTGACTCATCAACTCATCCCTAATCAGTGTATGCTTACTTCCCAGCTCCATAGTTTTTAATCATCTTACTTAGCCAAGTAATTGACTTTTCAAGAGCTTTCTAAGTTGGCTACTGAATTGTAACCTTGCTGGGAAATTGTTTTTATTGTGACATAACTTTATCCTAATAAATCTCTCCACTGACCATAGAATAATGTGTCAGTGAGGCTTCCCTCTCATTCTGAAAATAAGACAGTTTAGAATTTTATATGATGAGATGTTGAAAATATTCAGTTACAGCTCCTTGCCTAATTTTCATTGCTATGTTTTTATGTTGTTTTTCTTCTCAATCTCCACCAGCGGTAAATGAACAGCATAAAGAAAGAAGACCCCCCCCCCACCTCTGTTTTTCCAGTAGAGGGGAAGCAACAGGTTTGACAAGCAAACGAATCTGCACAGGATTGGCATTAACATTGAGATCATCCAACTTGCTAGCTTTAAATGGTTGTCCAAGAGTATTGAATGTCTTTTGGGAAGATATTCAATGTGTTATTTCAGTTACAGTAAGAAAATCTATAATTGTTTTGAAAACCCAGGCCATTTCAAAATGATGCTTGAGATTGTGTTGTGTCTAAGAGCTACATTTCACTGAAGTATCAGTGGGGTTGTGGTTTGTTTTGAGTACTATAGTCCTGTGATTCCTTTGTGAAGAGTACCATATTCCCTATTCCCCTGTTCATGTGTGCACCTGTCTCTTCAGAAATGTTAAAAAAAAATATCGAAGCTTGATGTTGCTCCTCTCCTATGACTAATTCCTCTTGGTGTTCAATTCCATTTCAAGCAAGACATAAAACCTTGCATGTTTTTATGTTTACAAATTAGTTTCCATATAATTGGATAATCATTTGGTGCTATTTGTACGGTGTTAGAAATTGTCTGCAAAAGTAGTTTCTATCAGTGTACTATATACTGTTTTAAACTTTAAGAAATGTATTTGTGCAAATCCTAAATGGAATGGATTGTTGTAGGGGTTTTCAGGCAAAGAACTTTGTCATCCAAGGACCCTGAATAAGTGACAAATATTTGGGATGCTTGGCAGTGCTGGAACTTGCTTAGATTCTCTGGTATAGGGGACTTTTTTTTTTTTGTTAAGGTTTTTGTAAAGGTTCCAAAGGTTTCTAGGCGAAAGCCATCTGAAATCCAAAGAGGGTAGATTCTTAAATTCAAGGATTAGTCAAGTAACCCTAGTAAGGGACTGCTTTATGCAGATTCAGAATTGTGTAGTTTTTGTGGAAAGGTCTCTGGGTTTTTTCCTCCTCCAATTAAGTCCCTTTAAGGTTGGGAATTAGCCACCCACAGTCCTTCGTGGGATTCTTTAGATTCTGCCTGTATCTTCTCTTGGGGAAAAAAAGTTAAATGATGAGATACAGAATTGTTGCAGAGGATGTTATTTTGGTAATCCACCTTTTAAGCATCTTTAATAAGAGGAAACCATTTCCTCTTCCTGTTCCTCCCTAAAGCGCATGCTGGGTATAGACTCAACACCTCAAGAGAGTTGGTGACTTGAAGGGTGGGTGGTGCTATCAACCACACACCCCTAAACGCTTAGTATTAGTTTGTGAGCCTTTGAGTATTTTTGGTACCAGAATGTATTCTTGTCAGACTGCCAGCTGGCTACAAGGGGTACAGAAAGCTCTCTCTAACCAGATCAGCCTGGCAAGAGATAAGAGAATAGTTTAAATGGAAGGAAATTATGTATAGATATATTTTTAATGGAGATATTAAAATATCTATTGTACTTTGTGTATGAAGTAACATTCTCTAAATCCCTCCCTCAGTACAATGCATGTTGAAGACTTTTGTGTAAAGAATGAAACACATAAATAAATTGTGTTAGTTGTCTGCATTTCTGGTTTTGTGAGATTGATGTCTCTATATTTGAGACTGCTGACTCATTACATACAAGTCACATTCTAGTGCAGCAAGTACGAGGACTAGAAATTAACAAGACCAAGGGGCCTGATATAGGGCATACCCCCATCCTACCTAATGGAAATGCAAGCAGCCTTTTGGGTTGCAATGAATGCTGATTTCACCTGTACCTTATTTACAGAGACACTTTAGCCTAGTGGGATGAGAACAGATGCCTTCATCTTCCCCTAGTCACTACTGTAGTGTACTATCCAGGATGGTCTCCTGCTTGGTTCATTGTCTTTTCAATTTGTTTTACAAAAGACCAGCTCTGGCTAAGTACCTTTCGTATTACCTTACTGCAGGACTTTTTGACCACTATGCCAAGCCTTCCCTAGAAGGTCTGTCTGTGTTTGTCCTTTGTTTTCAAAGAAGACCATGACATCAGAGAAATGATGACATAACTTGCACTTGACTTTGTTTTGAGTGAGGAAGGGCTGTGCAAGGTCACCAGCCTCACTTCTCCTCTTGGGCCATCTGGATCCAGTGACCAGACATTCCAGAGAAGGCTCAGGATGCATTGGGAGACCTTAGCCTATTCAGGTACTCACTTAGAATGAGGTTTCCCCCTTCCTTCTCTGTAAAGGAAGGTAAATTTGGATGTCCAGAGGATGTCCAGGTAATTTGGGGTTATGGGCCAGGTTCCTTCCTTCCTTCCTTCCTTCCTTCCTTCCTTCCTTCCTTCCTTCCTTCCTTTCCTTCCTTCCTTCCCTCCCTCCCTCCCTTCCCTCCCTCCTTCTTTCCTTATCTTTGACAAAACCTGAAGCCCATACGTTGCACAACAAAAGGTTGCTGTCCAAACAAACTTTACTTAATTCCTCTTTTGGGTACCCTCCTGGCTTCAGTGTGATTATCAATAGTAACTGTTGCTCTTTCCCTCCCAATTGGATTTTCTTATTTTTTTCTTTTGCTCATTAAAGGGGCCATTCCCTGTTTATTATTAAAGAGGCCTATTCACTGAATGGGCATTACCTCACTCTGAGTACCCCAGAAGGTACTGTCTCTAGGTTAGATGCTCTAGTTTCCATGGCTCATGTCTTATAAAAACAATTAGGAATTCCTGTTTCCCAGTATTATACACAAAGACAAAAACTGCGACCTTTGAGGGGAGAGCTTTCTGAGTGTTGAGAAAGCTGTTGTTGGTGAGTTTTGTGGAAAGGGATTAGGCCATAGGGGGAGAGAGGAACTAGCTGCTTTTGAAAGAGGATCAAAGAACTACCTGCCCTTCTGACTTGTATGTGAGGTATATTGAGTATTCCAGAAGAGTCAGTCAGTAAACATTAAGTAAACACCTGCTTTCTCTAGGCCAGGCGCTGTGCTAAGCACTAGACATACAAAGAAAGGTAGAAGACAGTTCCTATTCTTAAAGAGTTTATATTCTAATGGAGAAGACAATATGTAAACAAACTATGTACAGGATACATTGGAAAAAAATCAACAGAGGAAAGGCATTAGAATTAAGAGAGATCAGAGAAGACTTCCTCTTAAAGGTGTACTTTTAACTTGGACTTAAAGGAATCCAAGGAAGCCAGGAGATAAAGATGAGGATGGAGAGCCTTCCAGGAATAGGGAACAGTCAGTGAAAATGCCCAGATTTGTTCCAGGTCATGTGAGCAACAAGATGGTGGACCAGATATTTTCTTCAATCCCCACGACCTCTCAAACCTCCCCAAAACAGAAATTATGAACTAAAGATAAAGTAAGTTCATCTATTTCCATGGTCGGGGACACCTCCAGTCTGAAGGGTTTAAAAAAAAGAAGAAAAACCCCAATCCCAGGAAGCTGACACTCTTGGACCTTGAGCTCATTCAGTGCTTCTCCCCTACTTGCCATGCTAAAAGCAGTGAAGTTGCACCAGATGACTCGAGGGTAGAACATCACAATCCACCCTTACGCTGCAGTCCCTGATCCTTCTTTCCAGTACTACAGCGACCCCAGGTTCTAGCTGTGGAAATTTCTTCAGGGCTTGATAGCCAGTTGAAAGCCCTTCAGGAGCAAAGCCCACCTAAAGCTGCAATCTGCATGAACCAACACAGCAAAGCTCTGAACTTTTGGTGCTGGGCAAGTAGGACAAATAAAGTCCTAATAAGTAAACCAAGGATTGATAGAGCACAAAAAGAAAACTATAGGCCAATATCATTAATGGACAGTGATTCAAACATTAAAAACAAAATCTTATGAAACAGATGACAACAATTTATCCAAGAAATCATTCATTATGATCAAGAAAGATTTATACCAGACATGCAAAGATGGTTCAACATTAGGAAAACAGCATAAGTAATCATATTGAAAACAAAAGCATGCAAAACCACATAATCTCAATAGGTACAGCAAAAAGACTTTGAAAAAGCATTTTTTTTTATGCTGAAAACCCTGTAAAGTATGGCCATAGAAAGATTTTCTTAAAAAAATATCAAGCCTCTCAACAGAAAGCAAGCATCATATACAATGGGATACACTAGAATCTTTTCCAATAAATACAGAGGGAAGCAAAGATGCTCACTCTCCCTACAATTATTTGATATAATTCTGGAAATGCTCACAAAAGGAATAAAATGAGAAAGGAATTTAAAGAATAAAGATTGTAAAAGAAGAGATATAACTTTACCTATTTGTTGATGATTATGATGGTTTACTTGGAAAACCCTAGGGAACCATCAAAGATACTAATTGGGATAATAACTTTCTCAGAATTGTAGGCTACAAAAGAGATCCTTAAAAATAAAGTCTTCCTATATAATAGTAATAACACAACACAAGAAACAGTAATAGAAAAGGAATTCCTATTCCAAATAACTACAAAATGCAGAAAATATCTGAGGATCTGTTTCCCAAAGCACACAAAAATCTTGCATAGATTCAATTACAAAGCACTCCTTAAAGGAATAAAGAACAACCTAAAGAGCTGGAACAATATTCAGTACTCATGGCTAAACCGTGCCAATATAATACGAATAACTATACCCCCCAAATTAATTTACACTTCTAATGCTATACCAATCAAATTACCAAGATGATACTTTATAAAGTTTAATAAATAATTTTTCATTTGGAAAAATCAGAGATCTAGAATATCAAAGGAAATGATAAAAAGAAATACTGATGGAAGGGGAATAGCACTTCCAGACCTCAGACTGTATTATAAAACATCAGTCATCAAAATCATCTGGTATTGGTTAAAGAATAGAGAGAACAGATTGATGGGATAGAGTACACAAGGGAGATTCAGACACAATAGAACTCAATAGCCCAGCGTTTGATAAAGTGGAAAAATATAGGTTACGTAGGGAAAAACTCCCTATTGGACAAATACTTCTGGGAAAACTAGAAATCAGTTTGGCAGAAATTAGGCGTAGAATTAATACCTTACACCACCCACCACAATATGTTCTACATGGATACATGGCCTTAATATAAAAGATCATATTATAAATAAACAATTGGAAAAGAAACAGATCATGCACCTCTTACAGCTATAGGCAAGAGATATATTCTTAATCACACAAGAGATAGAAACACAAAAGATAAAATATATAATTTCTTGAAATGGAAAATCTTTTGCACAGACAATATTAATGAATCTAGGATAAGAAGATGAGTGGTTCAATAGGAAAAAAATCTTTGTATCAAGACTAATAACCATTCCCCAGTAGGTAAATAGCCAGGACATAGGAACAAACAGTTCTCAAAAGAATTGTAAAGTATTCATCATCACATGAAAAATGCTCTAAATTATTAATATAATATACAACTCTGAGGTTTTAGCTCACAACCTACAAATTGGCAAAAATGACCGAAAAATGGGCAACATTCAACACTGGAGAAGTTGTGGGAAGATAGATACACTAATACATTGTTAGTGGAACTGTGAAATGATACAACCATTTTGGAAAGCAAGTTGGAATTATCCAAAAAAATTGTTAAAGTATCTATTCCTTTGAATTGGAGACTCCAGTACTGGGTTTATGCCCTAAGGAAGCTATTGATGAGAAAAAAGTTCTCACATAATCTGAAATATTTGTAGCAGCACTTTTTTTGTGATATGCTTCAAAAGTCCGTGCCCATCAAAGGCAGAATGGCTAAACAAATTGTACATGAGTGTAATGAATTGCTACTCTGTGGTCAATACTACCAAAATTATGTATGAGATGAATATAGAGAAGCATGGAAAAATCTGCACAAACTGAGGAAAGTATTGATGCCAGACGAAAACAATGTAAACAGCAACACACCAGAAAAAAGATCAATCAGGATTTGAATGAGGAGATATGATGTTAGGTTCCCAAAGATCTCATGCCTGCATAAGATCTTTCTTCCACGCACGAATGAATGAGGTGGGAGCAAAGATGGTATGCACTCCGTTTATTCTCAGCTGGATCAGAGTATATATAGGCATTCTACTTCCATTCTACTTCATTCAAGCAAGAAGTTTTGTAAATACTGTCTGCTATGCTTATGTGCTTGGCTGTTGTTATCCTTGCTCAAGACAATAGTGAAGGTCAGTAATTGTGTAGGGGTGGTCCATCACTTAAATCATGCAAGGACATGATGTCTCAAAGAGATTTCTCCTGAGGGCATCATGACCCTGACAATCCGAGAGTTCCAGACCCCTTACAATTTCCCCTTTTTGTTTTCATGATGAGCTTTCCAGAGAACTTGTGTGTTAAGATCTACCCTCTTAACCATACCTTTTAAGACCAAGCTTGCAAGCTTAACAATAAATGGTAGGATACATAAAAGAACTAATAAGCACATAATAAAAGCAATTCCAGTATGAGCAATATAATTGAAAATTGATGGAATAGATAAATGTTTGAAGAAATCTATAATATTTTGTGCAGTTATATCAGGAGTTAAACCTTGATCTATGGCATTATACATAGCTTGGGCAAGCTTATATAAATCCTCAATTTCCAGGGTCAAATTCTGATCATCAATAACCCTATTCAAATGATTATTGATCCTTTGCCAGTCATAGTCTGGCTCATTATACAGGTTGTTAGAGACACATAAGAAGGTCCAGCGATAATCACATACCAATCTTTGAAGAAATTCCAACCTATCCATCTCATCACCAACTGCTACAATAGCAGCCCTTAATTCCTTTATCACTGTATAAAAGTCCAAATCAAATTTTCTTTTTTCCTGGAACCCTAAAGACAAATTTCATACCAACTCTTCCATGAACTTAGCTTGTACCCTTTCATACTGTACTATGGATACTGACATAGTCAATGATAATGAGGACATAATCAATGAGATCAGCAAAGATATTCCTAAGATTACACAGCTAATACATCTTTAAACCCTTGGTCCCACCCCAGTCTCTATCTTCTGCTCTAATTCCCAGAAAATGTGATCTACTCTGCATCTATACCAACCCGTAGTCTTTACTGGCATAAGTACATATTTTGGTCGTGTTACAATGAACACTGCACCGGAGTCTTTATAATCTATACACTCTGAGACCTTGCAGCTGAAGCAGGTGATGTTATAAATGTCCTTCTTAGTTCCTTATAAGGTACCGTTAACACTTTTTACAACAGTAACATTTTTCCTTTTGCCCCTACATAAACGCATATTGTCCCCTCAAACATACTTGAGCTGTATGAAAGTGGCTAACACCCCATTTGTCCTGTTCTGTTTAATATAGGACATGGATCCTCCAATTGTCTCAAGAATCTTCCACGCTCCTGGCATTGTTTTTCCATTGATCATTGTCCAGTGTTGTGCTGGAAATTCCTGCATCTCATAATCATTCCTATCCTTCATAGTAATATTGTGCCAAGATTGTAATACATAACCTGAAATATTCAATGTCTGTCCCTCATTAATATCACAGTCAATGAAGTTCGACCAATGATGTCCATGTATCATGGGTACAGTAATGGGGTGACATTCAAAAAAAATTCAGAGTATAAATATGTCTGAATCTAGGATACACATAATTGGTCAGTGAATAGTAAATGTCATTATGATCCAATACATAAGTCAGTTCAGTATATAGCTGGCAGTTGAGTTCTTTAGGTGTAGCTGACTATTACAGGAGGAAAGGAGATAATGGGCGTTGCTAGGGCAGGCTGTGTCCTTGAGGGAGAAACTGCCTGAGATAGTATTTTGAGGCTAGAGAGAAATATGATTTTTAAATGTGATTTTAGCATTAGGGCCCAAGTATATGCACTCAAACACCTCATCAATCCCTTCTATTTAAATAGATGAAACCCAAATCTTTTGGGGTAAGGGACGAAGGTCTCAGTTTCTGCAATTGCTTCTGGCTGAGAGTGGATGTAGCCTGCCTCACAGGGTCCCGACATTGCAGAGGTCTGTAGCTAGTGTGATGTCAGGTCCAGAGGGTATGGACAGTGGGTCATATGAAGCCAGAACGATCATCTTTAAAATGGAAGACACTAAACCTGGAGGAGACAAATCTGGCAAGGAGATTAAGCAAACAAAGGCCAAAAAATGACCAGAAGGGGTTAAACATGGTAGTTACATCATTCTTCTGTCTTCTGAAAATACTTCTCCACACTTTCTCAACATACTTACACTGAGACTGGTACAAAAGTACCCAGAGCAAGTATTTGGGGATTGAAGGGGCTTCGATGACTCCCACTTGTCCCTAACCTTCTTATCTCCTTTCCATATTTTCAATCAAACCTATATTTATCTTTCCAAATCTCTTGAACCCATTTTACAGACTGCTTCACGTTCCTTTATATTTCTACTATAAAAAAGATAGCTCACAAGTTATTAATTTTCACTAGCATAGCTGTATTATCTTAAACAAAAGAGATTTCTAACTTGAATTTCACAACTAAATAGATTTTCATCGATGTTTCACAAATTTGTTTATCTTTTTCTGGATAATATTCATTCTGGAAGAAAAACTTTAGAAATTAAGTTATCAACAAGTTCAAACACCAATTTTAACTTTTGCTTAGGCCGTGGAATGACCACAAATTCAGCTTAAAACAGCAAGATCTTTTCTGCTTTATATATTATTACATATTAATTTAACAATACATTATCTTGAAAATGAATTTAGTAGGCTTTACCTCCATTTTCTTCGAAAAAC
>JAQQSK010014164.1:0-11223 GCA_028658325.1 Potorous gilbertii | reverse complement strand
ATAGGATGGAGGGAAATATAGTTAGTCTTACACAACACGACTATTATGGAAGTCATTTGCAAAACTACACAGATATGGCCTATATTGAATTGCCTGCCTTCCCAAGGGAATGGGTGGGGAGGGAGGAATGGGGAGAAGTTGGAATTCAAAGTTTTAGGAACAACTGTCAAGTATTGTTCTTGCTACTAGGAAATAACAAATACAGGTAATGGGGAATAGAAAGTTATCTGGCCCTACAGAACAAAAGAGAAGATGGGGTAAGGGAAGGGAGGGATGATAGAAGAGAGGGCAGATTGGTGATAGGGGTAATTAGAATCCTCTGTGTATTGGGGAGGGGTTAGAGGGGAGGGGACAAATGGGGGGAAAATTTGGAACCCAAAGTTTTGTGAAAATGAATGTAAAAAGTTAAATAAATATATTTATTTAATAAAAAAAAAAAAGAAAAAGGAAAAGATAAGGGAAACCAGCATCTCAGCTTTCCTTTGGTTTCCAATTTGTCTCCCTAGATACTTCAAAGGATTTCCCCTTGGATGAAACAGAAGTCTCTGTTTTGGTTAGAAAAATATGTTCTGATACGTGTAGCTTTTCAGATTTCTCTTTAATACCCTCTTGGATTAGTGGGTTGATTCTTATTCACTATTCATAATGGTCTGTTGTGTACAAGAATTTGTTAGGAAGAAGTCAAGATTCTTAAAGTCCCCCTTTAAGGAATAGCAACCAGGGAAGGGAAAAGTTTTGTTGTTTTGGAGGAGAAAGAGGAAGAGAAGGAAAAGGAAAAGAAAGAGGAGGAGGAGGAGATGGAGAAGAAGGAGGAGATGATGATGATGATGACGATGGCTGCCCCTAAAACAGAACCATTTTGTGGAGGTGGGTGAAGTAAATAAATGTAATTTAAATTCTAGTCTGATACTTTCTTCTAGAAGAAAACAGAGCAACCAGCCTCATGCCCCCTTTCTACTTCTCTCTTCCAGGCAAAAACCCAAGTCTCTTGGAAAGAGATGCCTATCTCTGCAGCTACATTTAGACAAACCATGTAAACATGCATCTTACACACGTAGCCTGTAGATACTACCTCATCCTGGTCTAGTGTTCCATTCTTGTTTTATTTTGTTCCTAATGTTTCTGGGTTCAAATACCTCAACTATCCTAAGAATAGATGATCTGAGCAACTGATTTTTCCCTCCAATGATGCAGATCACCAAAATGCCCATTCTACACCACTGTTGACTACGTCCTCCAATAAGTTCACCTCATTGAGTCCACCCAATGTGCTAGTGTCCTTCTTCAAACACCTTTAATATGGCCAGGATATAAATGGAGAATGAAGGCTACTCACTCATTTTCCATGTCCTCATCCCTAGCCATGGCATCGTCTCCATGCCCTCTTCATCTGAGAATAGGACTCCACACCTGGTTCTTGCATGGGCTGTGATAACCCAGCTTTGGCATCTTCTTGCCTAAGTCTAGGCCTCCATTTCTTTTCCAGGACATTTCTAGCCATGCTACTTCATGTGTATGCTTTCCATTCCAGTTCCCCACCCTTTTGTGGCTGTCTTTTCTCATTTAGAATGTGAGCTCCTTAAAGGCAAGTATTGTCCTGCTTATCTATATTTGTACATACTGTGCTTATTCAAATGTCTGGCATGTAGTAATCATTTAATAAATGTCCTATCTATCTCTGTCATCTATCTGTCTATCCATCATCTGTCTGTCTTTCTGTCTGTGTGTCTGTCCATGTGACTATATGATAATCTAACCATCTATCTATCAATCTATCTACCTATCTATCTATCCCTTGCTCTCTTCACAAGATTGGCTCATATATTTTTGCTAATATGTTTCTTTGATGACATCTTTTACACATCTCCTTTGTTATTCCATATTTGTAACGTGTGGGCATCTTGCTCACACCCCTCTTGGGTCTCTCCCTTGCCCTCTGAGTGATACTTATTTTCAATTCTTGGGAGATTAGAGTATTCCATTCCAAATTGGAAACTGCTCCATTCTCATTTTTACAACACAAAATAAATGTGTTTGTTTTCTCCTTTTATAAAATTGTTGCCATATTCTCCTCCCCTCTCTCACACAAAGCAATTTTCCTCATGGGATCCGGAGCCTCTACTACGTGAAATCTCTAATAATCACCATGAAATCATAATGTTACAAACCATTACTGAGCTAATTCCAAGGACTGTAAAAATAATCCAAATCTTTTCTGGGCCTTATTCCATATCTGAATCATAAGTGTAAGAATATTTACCAATGATTCCATATTTCTCACATAGTGTTCTCTCCTCCTCCCCAAAAAGTTGAGATTTGCCTTCTTTTCACAAAGAGATTTTGATCTAGCACATAGTAATTCTGGCAAGAAGACTGGTGTTTGGAAAGATATTCAGTTTATTATAGACTGTAAAAATCAAAACAGAATTAAAGTAAGCTTAAGGAAAAAATAAAATTCTATGTGAAGTATTGGGTTTGAACTCTATCCGAATCTAATTTGTTATTTACTTAACAGAAAATATTGAGCTGCAATTATTAACCAGCAAGAATTAGTTTAAAAAACATTCACAAAAAGAATGAAGGTAGGTATTTAGGCTTATTTGCATATTCTAATTAACATTAAGAGAATCATCTTTGAAAGACTTGAAATAATGTAATAGCCTTGTACTCAGTTTATGGAAACACAGAATAGAGGTTTTGGTTTTTTTGGGTTTTTTTAATTAAGTTGTTACATAAGATCCCTGTAATCTCTGCTGGCTCAGCATAGCTTTGGTCACAGAAGGACCTGTTGACATTTCAGAGCAAGTGGAGTGTTCCCCAGTAACCTTAATGCAAAACCATAACTAGCAGTCAACACCCAGGGCAAACTTTCCAAAGCATGCCCTCAAATCAGTTCCAATTGGGAAGGAGATACCTCAGCAAGGTCCCTCGATGATGTAAGGTGAATGAAGGCTGTAAAATACAAAGCTCCCAAGACTGGACACCTTAGGACCTTGGAAGTTCTTTCACCAATATCTTGTTAACCAAACTCAGTCCTTTTTATGTTGGTGAAGGAATGTGGATGCTCTTAGCACCTTCAGAAATTTGGTGTCACAGGGCAAAGCCTCAATCACCCTGCCCTCATTGGTGGACTTGCCCTAATTCAGGAGAAAGATATTTTTCACAATTGAACTGGAAGGTAGATTATTGATTCCATTTAAGCAATGAGTTCCACTTTCCTGTAAGATGCAAATCATTCACATAAAAGTGGAAAGAGTTAATTTTTAAGGCTACAGAATTTATTCAATTAAAAAAAAAAAACTTCTTCTAAGTGTCTTCTCTGAGCAAATTATGCCAATTACTAGGAGAGGCATGAAATTCAGCTAGGACTTAGTCCCTGCCACTCTAGACCTTATAATCTAGTGTTAACATCATGTAATATATTATAGTAGTAGCTGGCCTTGTATGACACCTTGAAAGCTGAAAGATACTCTACATTCAACATTTTATTGAAGTTTGCTACAACTCTGTGAAGTAGATACTAGTGATAATATCCCCATTTTACATATTAAAAAAGTGATAGAAAGAACTCTTCATGTACAGATTGGACTAGGTCACTACTGATTCCCCTTCCAACTCTTAAATTTTATTTTGAAGTGACCTTAACACGTGTTAACTAACAAACCAGGTTCTAAAAGAATGAAAATGCCTACAAAATATACATTGTGACCAATTTTTTAATTGTGTTATATTTTAAAATCAATATTTTCCACTTTTTGTACTTTGCAAAGTCTAGTTTCCTAGAAGCTGGTCTCAGTCACCAATAACACCCCCTCCCCAGCCCACCCTCATTGCCATGGTTCTGGTCACACAATCGAAGACTCCTGTCTAATATCTGAGTGAAAGTCTATCTTGGGTTGGTGTTTTCCATTGCCCCCAATGCCTTTGTAAAGACGTTTGGCACAGCATCAAAACACCCTAAGCTATGCTCTGATTGACATCTAGGTACTTACAGGTCTGTATTAACATATTTCAAGCATGGCTATAACACCAGGAAAGCATATTTTCATTTCCTAGATGAGTGCAAGGATCCAAAATTAAATCAACTACTCAACATTAGGTGTCAATATTAAGAGTGGAGATTTTCTTGAATATTGACCCCAAAGTGCTATCTGTCTCAACTAGTACTCACTTAGGGGAGAATAAATGAGATGAAAAGAAGATGTAATAGACAGCAATCAATGCAAGAGGGTCTATAGAATACATTAATCAATGCAACTTAAAATCGCAGGTCATTAACTGTATAGGTAACAGAGAGGTATGGGATTTGGAAATGGAAGAAAGAGCTGGGAGCCCATTGAGCCACTCCTTGGCTCACTCAGCGACCTCTCAGAATTCATTTTGACCTTTCTGGGCCCCCATTTTCTCATATGCAAAGTAAGAACCTTAGTTCTTTGTGTGTGGCTGTTGCTCAGTTGGGGAATGTCAGGACACACTGTGGCATTTGAATGTAATGGAATATTTTTGTTCTATAAGAAATTGCTAATAGGAAGAATTCAGAGAAATCTGGGAAACCTTCTATAACAGATACAGAATGAAGTAGGCAGAATTAGAACAATAAATAGTCAATCATGACTACAACAATGTAAAAGGAACTTTAAAAGGCTTCATGGATCTGATTAATATTAATTAATAATTACATATGTTATATATTATATTGTGTATAATATATAGTATATACGCTATATATTATATTGTAATTCATAATTACTGATAATTAAAATGATCAATCATTGTTTCAGGTTGATCAGGCATGGTCCCTGACTCTCAGGAGAGTTGATGGGCTGTTAGGGCAGAATGAGGCATGTTGAAGGAAAGGGGAAAGAGGGAATCAACATTTATACATATATTGTGGTAAGTACTTTACAAAAATTACCTCATTTGATCTTCACAACAGCCTAGGGAGGCAGGTACTACTATTATTCCCATTTTCTAGATGAGGAAACTGAAATAAACAAAGGCCAGTTGAGAAGTGTCTGAGGTCAGATTTGAACTCAAGTCTTCCTAACTCCGGGTCCAGTGCTCTGTGCCCTGTGGTACCCCTTAGCTGTCTAGTTACCTGTAGTTTTAGAGAGTTGCCTGGGTCACTGAGAAGTTAAATGACATTCCCAGAGTCACTTAAGCAGCACTGGAACCCAGGTCATCCTAACTTCAAGGCTGGCCCTCTAGTCAGCATGCCACACTGCAGTCTCAAAGTACCAGAAAAACTTGTCATTATTTACTCACGATAGAAACAATTACCATTTGATTACCAAAATCATTTCTCCCTTTGTTTATTCATTGAACAAATATTTAATGACCTATTTTGTAAAAAATCCACAGTATCAAGTACCAGGGGACATTCAAAACTGAATAATAAAGGATTCCTACCCCAAGGGAGCTTGCAGTTAAGTCAAGAGTGAAAAGAATCATCTGACCAAGCACTTCCTCCATCCCTCAGTCTATTGGATTTCTCCCACCAGCACAACCAACTTTCTTTTAACGAGAACAGATGACATGAGAACACACACCAACGCAAAAAGGGATACAAACACTAAACAATTCCTTGAGTCTTCAGTGTCCATCCTCTCTAGATTCAGTCTTGGGCCAAGAACAATAAATTCTTGTTAAATGATTGATTGATTGAGTAAATGAGGGCTAGATATACAGTCTAGTCATCCATCATGGGCTTTGTAATGAATTATTCTGCTTTTCAGATAGACAATAAGCACTATGAATCCTCAATAGTCTAGGACACTTGCCTAGAAATGAGAGTAACTGAATTCCATCTCTACCACTCTCCTCTACCAGCTTTGCAGTCTCAGGCAAGAGTCTCAATTTCCTCATCTATGAAATGAGGGGGACTAGATAAGATGGTGTCCAAGTCCTTTCCAGTTCTAAATCAATGATCCTAATATTTTGAATTAGCAATAAAGGTTGGTGTTTTTCAGACTAAAGGGATCCTCCACTACTAGTAACATACCCCAGAGATCATAGACAAAAATATAACACCTATTCATAGTAGCACTGATATTATGGTGAAGAACTGTAAAGTAGGTGTCTCTCTACTGGGAAATGGCTGAACCAACTGTGGCATATAAAGACAGTAGAATAATATTGCTCCATATGAAAAAATGAATATGAGAAATTCATAAAAATGAAACAACTTGGTGAGATTATAAACTTATGCAGAATGAAGCAAACTGAAATAAGCTATCATATATGACTAGAATAATGTCAAAGAAGAGAACACTAAGATGGAGCCTGACTATGAGAAATTGTAATGAATAGTCTTGGCCATAGAGGAAAGAAAATGCCTTCCTTCTTTCAATAGAGAGGTGAGCAGCTACAGGAATGGAATGTTGTATATGTTGTCAGACAGAGTCTAAGTCATTATCTCTTTGTTTTTCTCTGTTACAATATAAGGTTTATTAATTTGGGAGAACAGGAGAAAGTAGGCACATCTGAAAAAAGACTGATATAAACACAAAGGGCATCCATAAAACATGGGGGTCAGGCATCTGTCCAGACTTCTTGGGACATCATCACACCATGAGGAAAGGCCTTGATGATGCTTTCTGGATAATTGAGGAGACGTATAAGGGAAAGATCTTGAAGAGACAGTAGAGCATGTCTGACCGTTCCATATCTGGTAATGGTTGACCAGCCATAGTGGTTGGAAGGAACTCTTTTTGCATTGACTACATAAGCAGAACTATAGAAACCTCCAAAAAGGTACGAGTCAGTAGTAATCATCTCTTGTCTGGAGGAGGATGGTGGCACCTTTACTCACAATGTCAAGGGAGGAATTTTTCTATAAGCTACACAAGGCCTTCTCCTCAGAGGTTATAAGGCCCCTGAGAAAGCAGCCTCTGTCCTTGTCCTTCTCCATTCTTTTTCATCCATGGTACAGGGAGTGGAGTTGCAGACTTAGACAGGAGAGCAAACCACAGGAATCCAGGAGTCAGAATCCAGGCCTGGTTTTGTTTCAATCAAGCATAAAGGAGCAATTGGAGATCCTCAGGAATGATGTTTGTAACTCCAACCTACAGCAGCCATATAACATATGTGAATTTGACAGGACCAATGCTATATAAGAACTGAGCTATTACTATTTATAATCTTAATTTCTGCCACACTAGACACCAAGACACCAAGATGATATAGTTTGGAGTCAGGAAAACCTGAGTTCAAATCCAGCTTCAGATACTTACTAGCTGTATCACCCTAAGCAAGTCACTTAACCACTGTTTGCCTCAGTTTCCTCCTCTGTAAAATGAGGCTGATAATAGCACCTATCTCCCAGAGTTGTTGTGAGATACAAATGAGACAATAACTGTTAAGTGCTTAGCCCAGGGCTTGGCACACAGTAGGCACTATAGAAATGTTAGCTATAATTACTATTATTATATATGGAAGGATCATGCTGTTGAGGCTCTTGCTATACATTTATCTCTTTGTAAAAACCAATTGATGTTAAATAGTTCATTGGAACTAAGATACTGAGATAATGGAAGGAAACAGCTGGTGGAGGCTGGAGTCCATGGCAGTAGGGGATAAAGATTTCCACAAATTCCTCAGGGTATCTGAGAATCTGAGAGTGGGGCCAATTTAAAAATAAATTTAAAATTTTAATTTAAAAATAAAAATTTAAATAAAAACTAATACCTCCAAAGGGATTCTAATGTTGGCATGAAATGTTGCCATTGTTAATAAGGTGTTTTGAAGACTATTGACTATACATCTAAAAGAAATAAATTTAAAAACCAAGCATTGTGAGAAGGTAAACTTTCAACTCCCAGTCAATTCCCTAAGAAGGCATTACTCAGAGGAAGAGGAGTGAGTAAGAGGAAGACTAGGAGAGCCCATCAGCCTTGACCTTGTTCCTGGCCTCTTCCTCCCATACCTATTGACTGCACAAGGGTCTCATGAACTTAAGAGGTCTGGAGGATTTGGACTTTTTCATTGGTGTCAGCATCTATCGCAATGTCTGCACTGAGGGCCAAGGACAATCTAGACACATTGAGGAAAGCCAGGTTTAAGGTTGTACAAGGAGCCCAGTACAAATCGGACCATTACCTAAGGGAAATATTTGACTTCCAGGAGCTATGAGTTACCCCTTTTCCACCTGTGTTTTTAATTTAAAACATTTTTTTCTTTGTTTCTTCTATACCTGGGCAGGAGTGTACCACAGACTTTTGAGGGGTTGTTTTATGCCAGCTATGCCACCATGGTAAATACACATTTCTAAAAGCTAGTTACATCTGGAGGAGTAATAAATATCTACTGATAACTATGGACATGGGGGAAGCACAGAAATGCGGGCTTGTGAACAATAGCCCTATTGACAGGACCTCCGGTCCATGAACTTATTTTGGAATTTTGATAATTGTGTTTCAGTATAACTGGTTTCCTTTATAATTCCTTTTATGCATTTAAAAGCATTCTGAGAAGTTCCTAGGCTTCACCAGAATGCCAAGGGAGTCTATGACATAAAAAATGTTGAGAATCCTTACACAAAAAAGACACCTCCCAAAATCCCTTCAGGCTACCTTCAGAGGCCTGAGGGGTGTAACAATAGCCATTCTCTGGCACCTGACTTGTTAGAGCAAGTTGAGTTTGTAAGAGGAAGTCTACCGCGGTGTTGCACTAACAATAACAAGAAGGCCATAGAATAAAAAACTATAAGGCTAGGCAGAGAAAACAAAAGTATCTCTATTTGCCAACAATTTAATTGTTTAATTAGAATATTCTAGAGAAATAGGCAAAAAAACAGAGCGAACTCATAGCTCTTATAAAGCTGATTGATAAAAGACAACTCCCCAGAAATCAACAGTATTTCTATGTAGCAATAACAAAACTCAAAAGCAAACAATATTAAGGAAAGTCTCATTCAAAAGAGCTAAAAAAAATGCATGGACTATCTGGGATTCAATCTACCAAGACTCATTCAACATCTATATAGATACAGCTACAAAACACTCCTCAAAGGAAAAAAGACTGACTTGAGCAATTGATGAGACATTCGGTGTACATGGCCGGGGAGGGCTAGAAATCTGTACCCTTATATTAGTGTAATTAAAAATAATTGTAATAACTCAATAATTTACAAACTAAGTATTACATCAATCAAACTACAAGGGGAGACTTTACAAAGCTAAACAAAATCACTTTTACATTCATTTAGAGGAATAAAAATCTAGACAATCAAAGGAAATAACAGGAGTAGCATCAAGAAGCCTTGGCATACCCCTGGGTTTGAAAGTGAGAAGAGTCAAGGGAATTCTGGGAGAGGGCTGGGGAGAGAAGCTTTAAAGGAAGGGTACGTTCAAAGAAAAAGATATTTAAGGCACAATACACCACAAAATGGTAGAACCATTTAATTCAATTCAACAAGCATTTATTAAGCGCCCACCATGCTAGATACTGTGCTAGGGGAGATAGGTCACAAAATCACACACTTAGAACCAGAAATAATTTTAGAAATATCTTATCAATCCCCCTCATTTTATACATGAGGAAACGGAGACCTAGAGATTTTAAGTGACTTGCCCAAGGTCATAAAAGTACTAAATGATAAAAACCAACATCTCTCCCTTCAAAAAATACGGTCTTTGCCCTCAGGGAGATTACATGGCATTAGATTGTAACAGGCCTTCATGCTAGCCAGATGGTTTGGAAACAACTTTGGCCTAGATAGGAGTCAGGAGACAGAAGTTCCACTCAGGGTTCTCTCATTACTCATAAGGGTAAGGCACAAGAATGTTAGCTAACATTGATATAAGTTAACACACACACGGACTCTTAGCACCTCTGAGCCAGAAAAGGCCAAAGGGCTAAATTTCTTTCCATCTCCAAAATCCTCTATTCCTTAGCCTATATTTCAGTATGTCTGAGAAGAGTCTACAGCCTTCCGGGTAATATTACATTTTTGAGCCTTCAAATTTAGAGCTTAAAAAAAGCTGTTACAAGCAACAAATAATGGAGCACAGCTTTCTTGAATCTCCTCAAAAGAGAACTGAGCCAACATTCGCCTATTTTTGATCCTAGGATAAATAATTTTCTGAGAAAATATACTGTGTGCAAAAAAGATGCCTCTGCCCAGGAAATCTAACAGATATTTTTCCTCATGTGTCTCCTTCATCTTGTTATGATTTTCTAATCAATTGCTATAAAATTATTTTGGATGACATGTGTCTATAAGAATGTTATTTCTTCCTACCCCTGGGGTTGTTTCTGCCAATAGATTTTGAATTACAAATGTATCTTTGAAAATAGGAAATTGTGAAGAAAATGCATGTTGGGTCATGGGGTTGGGTTTTGTCAGAGTAGCGTTTTCAGACTGACTCAGCAGCTCTGGGTCCAAGGCAGCTGTTATAGGGAAATTGCCCTGATTGACTCTGTGGTGAGAAAAAAAATGGAGATAGAACAGAGAGACAGGACAGAGGAAGCAGTGTAATACAGAGAAGCAGCACAAGATTTGAATCACAGGTCCTGGGTTCAAATCCCAGTAGTACCACTTGCTACCTGTGTGACTTAATCTATCTGGGCCTCAGTTTCCTCATCTGTAAAATGTTAGTGTTGGACTAGATGTGCATTTGGTGAGGATGAGATGACCAGAGGATAGCCATCATGCTCCACTAATATCCTCTCAAAGTGTCATGGGTAGATTTCATATGGCAAAGAAGGCATGATGCGTGCAAGATGGGCAGACAGGGAGTGATCTACCCTATTAGAGGGAACACTATCATCAGAGAGGTATCAAGTTCACTGGAGCTTTTGAGGAATAGCTGATATATATTTATTTACATTTAAGGGGTGGTTTGTTTTTTAAGCACTCTCCAAGCATAATCTAGTTCAGACTCCTCATGGGCCCATAAGGTAATTACAGCAGATATTACTATTCCCCATTTTGTGGATGAGGATATTGAGACTCAGAAACGTTAAGTGATTTACCCACCATGACAGAGCTAGGAAAGATGAGACTGAACTTGACTCAAGTCTCACTTGGCTCCAAGTACATAACATTCTACAATACCTAGGGAGTGGTTAAATGTTTAACAACCAGATTCTCTGAAGGAAAGAGATATATCAAGACATATTTTTAAGTTTAATCTGCATTACTAACTTTTCTCCATCACTTTCTTAAGTCTAGACAATTGAAATAATAAATCAAGTCCCAATTTGTAACGTGCTGATTCCAAG
>JAQQSK010014163.1:0-11223 GCA_028658325.1 Potorous gilbertii | reverse complement strand
GGTTCAGATCCCATCCCCACCTCTCCCATGACATGAACCTCTGGTTACTTTCTCTGGACACTCTCCAGTTTACCAACATCCTTCAACCACTGGGCACCAAACTAAAGACAATATTCTTTAAGAGGTCTTAGGAGGGTAGGATATATCAGGTCTCTCACCTCCTTATTCCTGGAAGGTTTACGTCTCTTAATGCTGTTTGCTACCTAGGTCACATTAGATTTATTGGCTGCCACCTCACAGCACTGACTCATCTAGAGCCTGCTGTCTGCTAAAACCCTACATCTTTTTCAGAACAACTGCTGTCTTTCCAAGCCTTCCTCATTGTATATTAGTAAAGTCGATTTGTTGTTCTTCTATCATTTCAGTCATGTCTAACTCCCCAGGATCCTATTTCCTTCTCCAGATCATTTTACAGATGAAGAAACTGAACCCAAACAGGCTTAAGTGACCTACCTAGGGTCACACAACTAGTAAGAGCCGAGGCCACATTTGAACTCAGGAAGAGAAGTCTTCCTGACTCCAGAACCAGGGCTCTAGCCATTGTTCCACTTAGCTGTCCTAAACCACCATTAAGGATATCTGAAAGATCATGGACAATAGAAAAGGCAGCACAAAATAGAAGTGTAAATATCCTGATTGTCAAAAAAAAAAAAAAGGAGAAAGAAATGGGAGTCTACAAACTATAGGTATGTGAGTTTGACAATGATGGGGGTAGGGAGGGGAAAGGAATTCCAGCATGTATAACGAGAGAAATTGATGGAATGCTAAGAAAGCTGACCGCATCCCCAGTAGTCTAACTTCCTTAGAGGTTTCACTGAACAGCAGGTCCAGTGCCCCTAGCTAACCACTGCCCTCAGATCCAATTCACATATTTGAACAGGTATGTTTTGTGCTCCACTACAATCACATCATCCATTTAGCCCGAGACAGGACCACAATACCTAACTATTCATCTTGACCAGACAGGACCACAATAGCTAGCCAATTAGAGGCTGTATGACCAGAATGTTTAACCACTGAACAATAGAAAGGATTCCCTCCCTTATTACCTAATCCCTTGACACACTCTGCCTGCCTTTTTAATATTCATAATTTCTGTTATATAATTGTATCTTTACTGTATGAAAACCCATCTTGTGTTCTTCTCTGAAGTTGCTGGTTCCTCTTGCACTTTAGCTCAATTCATGAGAGGCATTAATCTCAATAAATGCTTATACGTGGATTAGAGGTGATGTGACTATGAATTCTTTAAGACGGTTCTACCACAACACATCATGAAACTGAAACAGTTTTTGGCATCATTGCGGGGGCAGAGTCTAAACCCAACAGTTTTTAGAGTCCCTGAGTTGAAATTGCAACAAAATGATTGGCAATCATCTAGAAAAGACCATTATGACTTCTTCAAGAATGGATCACCAGACTACTGTCATTTTCTTTTTTGACAGGATTACTGAATTAATAGATGAGGGGAACAAAGCTATGAATTTTAGCATGTCCTAACTTTTAGCAAAGTTTTTGATAAAACATTTCATACTGTATTTGTGAAGAGGATGGAGATATATGGATTAAAGTGTAATATAATCAGAACTGGTTGGAAGCCAGTATTAAAGAGCAATGATCAATGCTTTAAATATTAATGGTTCAAAGAGTCAATGATTCAACATGGCAGGAGGTCTCTAGGAGAGTATCGCACATGGCAGGAGGTCTCTAGGAGAGTATCGCAGGGATCTGGACTGGCCTTCTGCTGTCTAGCATTTTTATCAATGACTTAGATAAAAGCATAGATTGTGTATTCATCATGTTTACACATAAGACAAAGTTGGAAAGAACAGCTAACACAGGGCATGTCAGAATCAGGATCCAAAACAAGAACGACAGTTATGTTGCCCACCATTTTGGCACCCAGGATGTAGTTCATCTAGATCAGATGACTTGAAGTCATCCAGAAAGGCTAGGTGCTCTCTTACCTTCTCATCACTTCTCTTGGGTATTAATTTGGGGACCAACTTCCCTCTAATCATTTTGTTGTTTCCAGTGTAAGGGCATTCTCTTTTAGAGAGAAAAAAGAAACAAAACCAGAATTGGGGCAGAATTGCCTTCTCTTTGTGGCCAGTTATCATTGTCCAATCAATCCCTATCGTTGATCCTCCTTTCTCCCCCACGAAAAAAGAAAAATCCCCCACACCTTTTGATTTGCTTAGCTTCCCTCACTAGCCACACCTCATTCTGAGTTTTCGTGGTCCTCGTAACTACTTTTATAGGATCATGCCATACTGGTGTATTCCTCTTCTGTTCCCTAGCCTGGCTTCCATTTTCTATATCTCTCTTTTTAAAAACTAAATTATTTGAGTGCATACACATTGGTCTCTTCAAACACATCCCTTGTAATTCCCTTACTTCTACACCAGGTTGACAATCAGGGAGTTCTTTGCCTTTTCTTTTCTTTTGTTTTTTCTAAAGATAGCTCGTCTGGTTTTATTGGAAGAAGAAACATCCAATGACAAAACTCCCCCTCTCAATGCAAATTGGCACTCACTGTACAGCTTACAGTCTCAGAGAATTATGTGGGCTCTGAAAGGTTAATTGATTTGCCCAGGGTCCCAAAGCCTGTATATAAAGGCAGAAATTGAACCAAGGGCTTTTTGACTCTGAGACCAGCTTTCTATCCATATTTCCATTCTCCCATTCATCCTTTGACTTCAAATGAGAAAATGCCTTTAATTTGCTGCTCATTCCCATGATGCCAGTTGTAATCACTGAAAATCTCACCACCCTCCTCTTCAGAAGCAGCACTGAGAGGGGCTAGGTGGTATCCGTGACTTGCTTTGTCTTACTTCCCTATCTAGAATAAATTTACTTGCCCACCCACATTCATGGAGTCTTAATGTATATACTTGCTCAAGCAAGAGTTTTATTTAACCATACTTTCAAGGTTTTAGCCTAGCTTGCTAAATTTGTTTGCATGCTGTATTCCCTATTAGTTTATAAGCTCCTTGTGAGCCAGGATTACCTTTTACCTCTTCTTGTTTCCCCACAGTGCCTGGCACATAGTAAGCATTTAATAAATGTTTTATCAATTGATTATTATGTGCTAGGAACTTCATAAATATTATTTCATTTGATCTTTACAACAACCCTGGGAAATAGGTGCTATTATATCCCCATTTTACAGATGGGGAAACAGATAAAAAGGTTAAGTGACTTGCCCAGGTTCACAGGGCTAATGAGTGTCAGGGGTTGGATTTGAACTTAGGTCTTCCTGATCCCAGGCTCTGAGTTCTATCTACTTTCACCACCTAGCTGCCTCACATCTGCATACCTTTCTCACCATACAAAGCACTTTCACATACACTGACTCATTTGATCTTCATAATAGCTTGATAAGGCAGGTGATATAACTATCCCCATTTTATAGAAGAAACTGAGACCCAGATAAAGAAAGTGATTTGCCCCAGTTCACCTAGCTAGTAAAGGGTAGAGATGGGACTTAACAGAAGTCTCCATTGTCCCAAGTATTTTCCACTACACCTTTCAAAATAAGGATAAATTGCTTTTCCCTGTGTAGCCCAGGTTGTGAGGACCTCAATCGGAAGGAAAAAGTTTTATCTAGGGGAAGACTTATTGTTGTGGTTTGTCCTTTTTCAAAGAGAACCATGACAGGGAGATGATGACATGACTTGCAGTTGACTTTGTTGGAGTGAGGGAGGGCTATGCAAGGTCGCTAGCCTCACTTTCTCCTCCAGAGCCATCCGGGTCCAGTGGCCAGATGTAGATCAGGAGCAATGGAGATGGCCCAGGATGCAATGGGAGACCCCGGCCCTTTTAGGCTAGGATCTTTTCAGGGTCTCACTTTGAGTGAGGTAACACCCATTGGGTGAACAGGCCTCTTTAAAAAGTGAGGACAGGGATGGCCCCTTTAATAATAATAGTTTTTAAAAATCATTAAATTGAGAGAGAGAGATTAGAAACAGTCACTATTTACATTCACTCTACGCCTGCAGGGTACAAAAAAATTAACCATTAAGTGCTGCTTGGACAGGGACCTATTGACTAATCTATGAGGGAAGGAAGGGAGCCAAATCTAGCCAGTAAACCCCAAATTAACTGGGCAGCTTTTGACCATCAAAGTTTACCTTCCTTTGGAGGGAAGGAGAGGGGGAAGGCGAGCGGAGCTGCCCGTCGGGCTGGGTCCCCATCTACTCGCACGTTGTGTTTGCCTTCTCTCGGAGTGTCCCGGCGGCTCCCTCCCGCGGGCGGACGTGGCTCCCCGCTACCGCAGTGCCACGGCCCCGGGCGCTTCAGGGGAAAACTACTTACTATGTATTTAAACATCTGGAAATGTTGACGAAGTCAAGAAATGGGAAACAGGGACAGTCAGTGCATGCCTGCAGGTTGAACTTTAATATGACAAGCCTTTAACAAGAAAAGGGAAGGACGTCTTTCAGTTGTGGGAAGAATCGTGTACTTGGGCCATGCCTCTGTGACATGCCTCCAGCACGCAGTGTCCTGGAGAGCCAGCGAAGCCGGACGAGACCTTGACAGGGGACCTAGAATGTGTATAGTTGGTCATTCTGGGCTAGAACAGGGGATCGGGAAGCCACAAGGGTTTGTTTTTAGTTGTCAGAAGGGTTGAGTCTGAAGGGTGGCATTTATTTCAGACAACCCCGGGGCTGGAGGGGAAGGGAGAGGGAGGAGAGCAGTAGATAATGAAGGGCACCGAAGCTAATGCCGCCAGAAGAACTTGTCGCCTGCCTGGACAAGCCACGTTTGGAGTATGGTACTTACTCCGGAGTATTTTCTTTATGCAGTGATAGTGACAGTTGGGACTAAGAGAGCCCTGAACCTGTCAGAGGACATGGATTTGAATCTCAGTTCTGCCCCTTAAAACTTGGTGGAACATTTAGCAAGTCACTGAACTTCTTTGGGGATTGGCTTTTCGGTTAAATAAGGGGTTCTTCATCTGGAGTCTGTAAATTTGCTTTTTCTTAAAATATTTTTTCTTTCTATGTATCCCCTAGATAAAAGTTTTTCCTTCTGATTGAGGTTCTCACAGCCTGGGCTACACCTGGAAGAACAATTTATCCTTATTTTGAAAGGAGTAGTGGAAAGTACTTAGGACAGCAGAGGAGACTTCTGTTAAGTCTCATCTCTACCCTTTACTAGCCAGGTGAACTTGAGCAAATCACTTTCTTAATTGGGGTTTCAGTTTCTTCAGCTATAAAAGGGGGATAATTATATTTATGCCACCTTTTTAATTTAATTGGTGTTTCTTTTGTAATTCTATGCATTTTATTTTATACATTTATGGTCTCTTTCAACTTTATTCCTATGATTATGAATCCATGAATCCAGAGGAAGGTGACCAAGATGACATACCATGCAAAAAAGATGGGTTCACTCAACTTCATTTCAGTTCAGTTCAGTTTCATTCAGTTCAAAGCAGCAAACATTTATTGAATGCTAGGTGACTGAGGGATAGAATGCTGAGTCCTGAGTCAGCAAAACCCTTCTTCCTGAGTTCAAATTTGGCTTCAGATACTAGCTGTGTGACCTTGGACAAGTCACTTAACCCTGTTTGCCTCAGTTTCCTCATCTATAAAATGAGCTGGAGAAGGAAATGGCAAAGCACTCCAGTATCTCTGCTAAGAAAACTCTAAATGGGGTCATGGAGAGTCCGACTAAAAGAGCTGAACAGCAATGTTCTGAGCCCTATATTAGATCTTGGGAGGGATACAGAGTTAGCTAGGACAAAGGGTCCTGCCTTTCTGGAGGGAAGTCTATTCTGAAGGAATCTGAGACATTTAGAGGACTTAGGGATGTCATTTTAGATAGTTTTTAGATATTTGAAGGGCCATCTTATGGAAAAGGAATTAGATGTAATTTTTTTTTTTGGTCCCAGGATTTAGGGAAATGGGCTGATATTAAAGGGAGGCAGATTTTTGTCTCAGGAACATAGGATATTCCTGATGATGAAAGATGTCCAAAAATAGAACAGGGCAGCATGGTGGGTGGTGAATATCCTTATTGAAAGTACTGAAGCAGAGAGTGGACAACCAGTTCTCAGTGAGAGTGGATGCTTGCTGAGGAGGGAGGTTGGAATGGTTGGTCTCTGTGGTCCTTTCCACCTCAGAGATGCCCAGATTCTGCTAAACATAGACTCTATGACTCTTTAACTCTTTATATCAATTACCCAATAATAATACTTAGTTATTGTTATACAGCCTATCTACGAGATTGAAGAAGGATTTGTTAAAAAAACAAAAAAACTTGCACAGTTAAGCTAGCGAAGGAAACAGATATGAAAGAAGAAGATGATGTACCCAGTGTCACAAAGGGAGCTGCTGGCAGAGGTGGGTTTGTAGCCCATAACTCTTACTCACAATGTCACATAGTTTTAACATAACCTGTGAGTCTACAGGCCTACAAAGAATAGATAAATTCCAGTATAAACATAATCCTGCTTAAACATAACAAATAAGTATATAGAAAGAATATGTATTTATTTTTGTTAGAGTTGGAAGAGACTTTGGAGATCACCTAAGCTAAGTGTTCACTTTATACATTTGGAAACTGAGGCCAGAAAATCTAAGCCAGTTGTCAGCAAGTCTAGGATGAGGGCCCAGGTCTCCTCATGCCCATGCAGGATAGTTGTCATTTCAATTTAACCCCACACTTTCTCTGTACATATAATAGCAACCATTTTTAAGCTGTTAAAATTAATATAGTACCATAATAATTAACATATGTAATAAAAAAAATTGCCATAGCACATATATTCCACAAGATACCCCTGGAACGAAGGGCCCATATTAATTCTGGAGAGTATCATACTTCTTTACTTGTCCTATCGCATTCGGCCTAAAACCTGAGAAAAATTTCTTAATTTGACAGCTGTTTCCATATCGTAAAGGTTCCGATTCTGTGGCTCTGGCCGCTTCGAGTTGTTCCTAAAAATTGTCTACTCAATCATTGAATCTGAGAGCTGGAAGGAACCTCAGAGATCATTCAGTCCAACCCATTAGCAGAAAACTTCTCTATAATATATCTGACAGCAACCATCCAGGCTGCCTGATGCCCTCCAGTGAGGGAGGTGGGTAGGGAATTCCTTTTTTCCTAAGGCAACCCATTAATCATTAGGGAAGGACACGTTCCTCACTTTAAGCTAAAATTTGTCCTTTTTGTAACTTCCTCTCCTTACTCCCAGTTTTGTCCTCTGGGCTTAACAAAACAAATCTCATTTTTTCTCTTCCCCATGACAGCCCTTTGGATCCTAGAAGACAGCCATCATATTCCTCCTGCATCTTCTTTTCTCCAGGTTGGACACATATATTGCTTTAAGCTATCTTCAGAGGACATGGTTTTAATTTCAAATCTAATTTCCTGTCTTCTAAAACTGAACTTTGTACTCCAGAGGTGATCTGGCCAGGGCAAAGTACAGCAGGATTTTCACTTGCCATGTTCTACTCAGTGTTTCAATATTTCAAGAGATCTATCGTCTCTTAAATATACTCCCTCCAAAATGCAGATCACAATCCAGCCACAACTGCCTTTCTTGTGTAACCTTTCTCCATTTGCTCCAGTAAATCTGTCAAGGGGGAGGGAGGTCCCTGGGGGTGGAAGACTTTCACTTTCTTTACACTGGATATGCGGATGTCAATGGGGATGCCAATAGTTAACCTTTAGTCAGTTCTCAATTTCACAACTTACCCAGCCTGTCTTGTTTTCTGTTCATCCACCTCTCTAATACTCTCCTTTACTTTGCTTCTCCCTTGTAATTTCTCATTTGTAATATATTTTAGCTTTTGCTATATTGTGTGTATGTACATATGTATGTATGTATATGTGTGTATTCACACATACAGAATAAGGTCCCATTGGGGTTTTCCCCCCTGCTATATATTACACGGTTGATTCATACTGTGCTTTTGGTCCAGTAGATTTTCAAGTCTTCTTATACGTGAATTGTTGTCTAGCAAAGTAACTCACATTTTATCCAATTTATGATTTTACAAAGCCAAATGTTTAAAACTTTACCAAATTCTTTCTTGTAGTTTCAATTCATTATTTAATGATGTCAGGGTTTTTTTTAAGATTCCTGCCTGTTTTGTATTATTTACACCTGTGATAAATATCCCAAATCTAGACACTCCCTGTGTGACTCTGAATACGTCACTTAACCTTTGCCTGCCTCAATTTCCTCGATTGCAGAATGGGAATAATAACAGAATTTATTTCCCAGGGTTATCGTGAGGATACAAGATAACTATGAGGCACTCACCTTGACTCTTACTAGCGCTTTTAAAAGGCTTATTCCTTCGACACTCCGCCTCCCCTCCCCCAATCTAAGTCACTGATCACAAGACTGAGTCCTGGGAACTCTAGAAAGGAAACTCATTGGAGGGTTTATTACCACTTTTTGGGTCCAATCATTTAACCATTCCCAATTCCACTTAAATTTGCTATTATCCAACTCACATGTCTTCATTTTGTATCACAAGGATGTCTTGAGGAATTTTCTCAAATACTTTGCTGAAATCCAAGTGTACAAGGTCTATTGTATTTACATCTAATGACCCTGTCAAAAAGGGAATTGAGGTTAGTTTAGAGTAATCTTTTCTGAATATTGTTGAGTCATTTCAACACTTCCTGACCCCATTTAGGTTTTCCTTGGCAAAGACACTGGAGTGGTTTGCCATTTCCTTCCTCTGCTCCTGTTATAGATAAGGAATTGAGTCATAGTCACCCAGCTCCTAAGTCTCTGAGGTCAGATTTGAAAACGTGGAGATGAGTCTTCCGGACTTCAAGCCTGACACTTTATCCACTGTGCCATCCAGCTCTCTTTTTCTTAATTAAGTCATGCTAATTTTTAGCGATGACCTCCTTTTTCTAAATGTTCACAAACATCACCTTAATAATGTTCTAGAATTTTACCAGAAATCAAAATCAAACTTAATAGTCCACTTTCTTCTTTTTGAAAATCAGGACTAAGAGTTCATGCCTCCAACAATGGAATACCTTTTCTTTAATCAGTAGTTCTCCAAATAAAAAAAAATTGTTATGAAATATTTTTGCTAAAAGTCTACAATCTACAGTTTACAAGGAATTAGCACAGTGTCCTGAGTGTTCACATTCTTCAAAAATCAGATAAATTCAAATTGAAATAACTATGAGATACTGCATTCCACTCATTAGATTAGCAAAGATTATTAAAAAACTAAAAAAATTCAGTGCTGACAAATTTGTGGATTAATAGACACACTTTTATGTGGTTAGTAGAGTCGTATATTATAGCAATCTTTTTGGTGAGTGATATAGAAATAAATACAAATAAAAGCTATCAAAATGTGACCCAATGATCTTACTTATAGGGTTATAATGCAAAGGTAGTATTTAAAAGGGGAAAGTTCTGTCTGTATGAAAATATTCCTAGCAGCATTGCTTGTAATAGCAAAATGTGAGAAACAGAGAATATCTAATATATGGAGAATGGTTGAATGATTTGAGTTGTATAAATGTAAGAATACTATTACATGGTAAGAAATGACAAAGATGAGGAACCCAAGGGAACATAGGAAGCTTTTTAAGTGATGCTGAGCTTAGAAACCAAAACTAAAACAACAAAATATACACTAACTTCAACTAGGCAAATAACCTTAATAAAACTCAGAAAAACACATACAATCAAATAGACAACAAAAAATACATTTATTAAGTGTTAACTATGTTACAGGAACTATGCTGAGTGCTGGGAATATAAAAAAAGTGCATATACTATGTCTTCCCTCAAAGATGTTACATTCTAATGGAAAAGACAATATCTATCAACATACTTCAACTCCCCAATATAGGTTAGGCTATGTTTTTTCCCCTAAAAGGCAAAACAGTTGTTTCTGATACTTGATTTGCTATTCTCCTATCCATGTGGTTTCCTGGGGAGCACTAGGCCCCATTGGTGTGTTTTTCTGTGCATGAAAGAGGATTACCTACACAGAGTTAGGGTTCTTCAGATTGATGGGTATTCATTACATCCTACCCTGTTGATCAAATGTATTTCATCATGGGGATGAGGGAATAGCACTCATCCACTTGAGATAAATACTATGTCTTTGTTGAGGACAACTAGGTGATGCAGTGGATAGAGCACTAGTGCAGGAGTCAGGAGGACCTGAGTTCAAATATCACCTCAGACACTTGACACTCACTAGCTATGTGACCTTGGGCAAGTCACTTAACCCCAATGCCTCATCCTGGGTCATCTCCAGTCATCCTGATGAATATCTGGTCACTGGGTTCAGATGGCTCTGGAGGAGAAGTGAGGCTGCTGACCTGCACAGCCCTCCCTCACTCAAAACAAAGTCAAGTGCAAGTCATGTCATCATTTCTCTGATGGCATGGTCTTCTTTGGCAATGAAGGATGAACACATTCACTTCTTTGTTGAATATCTTTTCTGCGCTATGACAAAGTAAATGCCTTTTATTAATTGTAGAATGACTTTAAGTGGCTCATTTGATTCCTTATAAGATCATTTGATTCTATATCAGAGCTGCCAGCTGATTCTGGTCAGTTCCAAGTTAAAATAGTGACTTTAGTGGGAGGACATTAGCAACTGAGGGGACTGGGAAAGGTCTCCTGTGATACTTGCTTGGAGTCTCAAAGACAAGTAGGCATTGATTCTATGAGGTGGAGGAGCGTAGGGAGAATTCCAAACTTGGGAACCAAGCAAAGGACAATCAGATAGGAGATTGGGTGTGGTCTAAGAGGAATAACAAGGAGGTTAGTATGGCTGGACTATAGAGAGCTTAGAGGAGAGTAATGTGTAAGAAAACTAGAAAGAGAAAGGAGCCATGTTGTGAAAAATTCAAAATGTGGAACAGAATTTATATTTAATCATAGAGGTAACAGAGGGAACCAATAGAGTTTATTGAGTAGGGAGTGCCAAGGCTAGGTCTAGGCTTTAGGAAAATCACTTTGACTGGGAGACAGAAGTTGGGAAGGCCGATTAGGAGCTTTTGAAATAATCTCTGATAAGGGTCTCCCCTAGGGTAAGAGGCTGAGAAGTAGGGCAGTGAGTCTTGGAGGAGATAACAGGAGACACATACAAGGGGTAGAAATGACAAAATTTGGTGCCTAAGGTTGCTGTGTGTTTGTCCTTTGTTGCCGAAGAAGACCATGCCATCAGAGAAATGATGATATGACTTGCACTTGACTTTGTTTTGAGTGAG